>JAVHNF010016166.1:5684-28381 GCA_034783455.1 Micropsitta finschii | reverse complement strand
TGAGTCCAGTACCACCAGTTAAGGTGGATGGCAGAGTCTGTAATTTGTTACCACTCATTCCTACATAAGGAAGACTGACTATCTCTGGTAATGACATATGCAGAAGACTTGCTGTGCCTGTCACAGGACCAGTAATGGGCAATTCCCCACCCTCAGGCAGAGGCATTGTGCTCCTGTCCTGGGGGGCAAGGCAACTTGTTATTGTGGCGTGCAAACAATAGCAAACAAAAAGAATAGGTGCCCTCTATGAAATTCTGTGCAGTGCTTAGAATTGATGAGTTTCTTTAACTGGACATTTGACAAAAAGACAATAAATCAGGATTGCTGTGAGCCAGATGTTTCCACTGGAACCTCTGACACTCGGATCAAAAATACCCTAAGGAAGTTTTGGTGGTTCAGTATGAAAATGCTCACATGGGACCCTGTTTTGTCATTTGCAGCATATGAAATAAAATGCTGCCTTTGATTTGAGAAAAAAAGCCCTCTAGGCTTAGTTTTCTGTGGCTTTCCTGTGTCTCTTATGGCTTTTGCTGTTCTGCTGGTTCTACCATGCAATACTTTTGGGGTTCAGTTTCCCTTTCCCTGCCTTCTGATCAGTGATCAAAAGGGGTTTATATTCCCTTATCTATATCTTTCTCATTGCTTTTAGCAACAGCTTGATGTTGAAGGAATGTCTTGTCATTCTAGCTTTCCCTTTTGCTTGGCCCTGGTTAGACAAGGAAATCAAGCTATCATTTTGGCACCTAAAAGCTTGAGAGCTTGCCTGTACAAATCATTTTCACCTTAGCTGGGAAAACAGGCACAAGCCATCTGATAGAAAACATTACTTGGCAAAACATTTACTTTTAGAGCTTTCAGCATTCTAAATCCCTGATGTGGGAAACATTCCTACTTTCATGAAATAAACACGCTTCACAAAATATTTCTACTTAGATGGTAGACGGTAATATAGTTATTCAACCTCATAATAATCCTCATTGTCCTTCTTAGAAATACATCATCTTGTAAGAGCAGACCGTAACACGATCATATCTGTCTGCAGATGGGGGCAAGAGATGGTGACTTGAGACAGTTCTTTTGCACATAACAAAGGCTAAACAAGCCTATCCAAACTCTCCCTATCTCTTCCCCTTAAAATGAAACAAGCTGCATTGGGTTTGTGTGGCAAGGCTTTGGTAGTGGGAGGGCTATATGGGTGGTTTCCTTGAGAAGCTGCTGGAAGCTTCCCCCATGTCTGAGTCTTTTCTTTTTTGATCCTTTGAACTAGTCTGCTGTTGTTAGTCATAGAATCATAGAGTCTTTTTACTTCTCTATGACTTTTTTTCTATCTGTTAAAATGAAGATCCTGATAGCTGTCTTAGAGTACTTTCAGATTTTTACAAAATAAATGCTAAGTGAGAAGGAAATAGTTTTATTACGAGTAGCCCTTTCCCTTTGAAAACAAGCCATCTTTTATTTACTGCCTTCTTTATACAGTTGTATGGGGGTTTCTGATTCTTTGCTTTTCTTTTTGCTAATTTTCTTTCATCAACTTACAGTTTATTAAAGGTGTTTCAGAATCAGATATACCTTCCCATGTAAACACAAAGATTTTTAAACACTCATGGAAAGCTCGTATGTTTGTGCTCTCACAGTCTGAGTCTGGTAAATGTTTTTAGGCAATTTCTGATGTGAATGGAAAAATATTCACAAATAGGTACCCTTTTTCCGTTTTAGAGTGTCAGTCGGCTACTGCTCTCCAGCTCATGATCAAGCGCTGTCATGGGAAAAGAAGCTGCAGCGTATATGCCAGCACCTATGAATTTGGAGATCCTTGTTATCCAAGCATCCGAAAGCATCTTAATGTCATCTACACCTGTGGTGAGCCATGAAATTCTCTTACTTTAACTCTCACTAGGGTATATGTTTTATGAACAGTGGTGCTGAACAACAGGACTTGTAATCATACATAAAAACCTGAATTTCCAGTTGGCTCATGGTTATTCTTTGATTAACAAGAGAAAGCTCTGTGGATCACCTGAGTGGTTTAAATCTGTCTCTTTTTCTACTCATTGGCCTAATAGAAAAAGCAGAAAACATAGAAATGATATTTTGTTAACCCATTCAACATTGCCATTGCAAGGCAGGAAAATATGGTGGTAAAATCAATCCATTCAGTGGATGCTTATATCCTGAATGTTAGCACCCTGCTGTTTCATCAGACTGCAGTGAAGTTGTGGTTATCAATAGGATCCTTATTGTTTTGTTCTGTATTTCATTTTGAATGGTAGAATAAGATAATCACCAATCCATACTTATTCACGGCATTAGCAGAAAATCACTTCCAAAATCTTCAGGTGAACATTGCAACATTTTCCTAACAAAATACTATTATTTGGAAAAAATAAACAGTTGGAACTCTCAGTCAGGAGCTTAAGTCACAGTGTTGACCGGGCTCCTACCTGACTAATCATCTTATTTTGCAACAGAATAAAAATTGTTCCTGTGTGAACTCTGCGGTATGAAAACAACAGCAGGTCTGCTTTCTTCCAGTGATGACATTTTGGTCATTTGCAGCTGATATATTTGAAAATATTTGCTACAGGGTTTTGTTTATATAGTGGTTGCTAGGATCAGCTCAGTCTCTCTGTTCCTTTCTACGTTGCTCTGGAAAAGGATATTCTGGTGCTATTTTGAATCTGCTGAGCAGATGGGGGAGCATGTAGTAGAGGACGTACTGGCTGTGTCCTCACACAGCACCAGGTCTGTGGGTCAATCTCTGTGTGTAACTGCAGGATGCTGAATCTGGTAGACAGTATTTGAGATGGAGTTACTGTAGCATTTTGTATAGTTGTTATAGCATGGCGAATATACAGCACCTTGAAGAGCAGAGGATTGATGCAAGAGCATCAGGGTCTGAGCTTCTGTCTGGCTGTTGTTTCATTTGGCAGGAGTGGCAGGAAGGTTGATGTTTGTTTGGTTATTATTTTTTCTTAGTTTCTTTGGGTTTTGGTTGAAATTCTGTAGCAAGAAGTCGCAAGGCCACCCATGTAAAGCCCTGTGAATTTTCTAGCCAGGAAGGTAATATCTTTATATAAAAAAATATTAAAAAATTTCATAAACAGACTGGAGAGAAGCTGATCCTCAAAGGGGTTTGACAGAAATGAAGGCAACGCGGCAAAACAAGAGCTCCGTAACTCAGAAGTCCAGGGACAAAACAAACAGAGCCCCGGGATGTATTTCCAAGAGAATATCTCCTTCAAAGGCCTCTGCAGCTTTATTCTGGCATTGTGGTCCTGGTCTCAAAGTCCACTACAAAAGGCTGTAATGATCTCTTAATCTAACCTTTTCTACTCATAGCTTAACTGCATCAGGAAATTAATCATGGTTTAAAGCACAAAATGGCATGATTTGCTTTTTAGTGAGTGAAATCTGCCTCATCCCTTGAAGGTAGCCGTGACTCCTTTTCAAAACCATGATCTCATACACGTCTCTGAGTTGGATTTTGTGATCATTACACATCTATTTCTCCCCTTAAAGAGCAAAATCCTTCAAAACGTGAAAACGAGATAAACAAGAAATCAAATTCCAGTCCCGTGTGTTTGTGCTGGACAGAAGTAAATCCTGTCATTCTTTAAAAGCAAATGGTAAACCTAAGCAATTTGATATTCTTATGGTTTAGAGAACAATCGCAGTGTAGAAAGCCTCCTGTTGGATGTCTCTGTTTCAGGTTTCCATAAAGCTGCATGCATTATTGCTCCTGGTATGGTGCTCTCCTGCTTTCACAAAACGTATAGGAGTAAAAGAGAGCAGGCTTTGACTGACAATCGTGACCACACTTTCCTGTGACCTGTATCTAGATACATATCCCTGTTCCTCACCTCTTCCAGTTGGAAACACTTGATTACTGGAGCGCAGGATGCAGCTTTGCTGCTATTCATTGGAGAGCAGTGGAAGACAAAGGGTGAGCTTTGCATAAGCTTGGGAAATATGGTGTACAGAACAGGTTTCTCTGAGCATCACTTCAAGCATTTCTTGTTGCTGCTTGAAATAGGTGACTTTATCACTCTCTGAGATCAAGCAGTGCAGTTAGTCTGCTCTTCTCTGTCACGCCCTGGCTGCCAGGCTGTGGCAGAAGTGTCCTGCCATGGTTCAGCAGTTTGGACCATTGTCACTGGTCTGACCTGCGAGAAAAACTGCAATGTGTTCTTGGCCAGTGTTACCAACCCACTTTGCTGCTTCAGAAGAGGAGGTGAGAGCAAGCGTATTAATGGATGTGGAAGCATAGATAGGAGGGTTTTCATGCAGACCTTTCCCATGTGAGAAACTTCAGTAATTATGGGGACCGTAGGGACTCTGCTCTTGGTGCTAAAGCATGGGGAGGGCTGGAAAGAGAAAAATATGTCATCTTCTGTTAGCAATTCATGAAAGGCTCTACTGAAGAAGTAATTTATGAAGTGACAAAAGGTAGTACTAATTGAAAACTCATGTGTTGTTAGCAGAAATCATGGCCCTTTTGCTGACATGGCCTTTGTGACAGGCATTATGCTGGTGTTGGCTGTGTTGACCAATGACTAGTGAAGAGCTAGTGAGGCGCAGTTTATCTCCCAGTCCTGGTGGGAGAACATCTGCAAGTGTTTCTCAGGTCAGCACATACTGTCTGTTCTTCTCCGGCTTGAGAGCAGGAGCTAAGCCGTATTCCAGATCTGCAGGAGGTAAATGGATGAAGCAATAGCTTTCTGTAAGCCATGTCCAAATTTTTGGAGGTTCATTCCTCCAGCCTCCATGTTTTATTGGACATAAGAATTCCTGCCAGACATACACAATCTTGTTGGTGAATCTGGTTTTAACTAAAGGTGTCATCTAACCTTTTGCCCAGCTGTATTTTTTTGTAATAATTTGTTGTAATTATTCCAACCAGTGGGAGTGTCTCAAGTCAGCAGTTCTCCCTATCATGTTACATCCCCCTGCATCTTACTTTAAATGCCTGTTGGCATCATTTAGCTGAGAGGGAAATGCTGCAAGTTAGCATGTATGTACAAGATGATTGAATCAAGCAAGTAACCAGCAGCCCGATGTGATAGCGATCTCTTGTGTGCATTAGGGTCCCATTAGCCCAGCCAAAGAAACAGATGAAAAATCCTCCAATATGAAAACATTCCAAACCTGAATCTTGGCAGGAGCTGAAATACTAAATTTTGGCCCAGAGCCAGGTGTAGCTAATGGGATGGTGTGGAAGGAGGGGTTTCCAGTGTGTGGGTCCCATTACTGCATTAATAGATACTTTTTTTTTTTTTAAGGAAAAGGCAAATTAATTCTGGGGAAGCACATAACACACTGTGAGTTTGCTTTCTGAGTGTGGCAGCTGTAACTAGAGGGGGATTAGAAAAATAAAAATCTCTGCCTTTTCTTTAAAATACCCTGAAACTCTTAGAGGGTAACAGCAAATAAAAGAGTGTTAAGGCAGCTGTGAACAATAGTGCAATAAAGACTTAACAGAAGTCTTAGTTTCTGTCTCTCTTTGGTATAAGGCATTGTATTTGTAGTATCTGTGGGCACCTTGCTAATGGTTTTGTACTTGCTGGCAAAAGTTACTGTGGTGCCAACCTTTTCCTTCTACTTAATTGTCCACTTATTACCTTCAAAGACTCTCCTTAAGTCTCTAGATCTCTTTCCTCTCTAGTACACTAGTCCTAACTCAGCAATGTATTAAAGCCTGTTGAATTTTTTCACGTGCACAAATGCCTCTTGGATTCAAGGAAGTGTTTAAGTGTGTGCTTTATTTTAAGACCCATGCATAAATACCATGAAAGTTAAATATTTTCTCAAATGCTTCCTGGAGTGGGGATGAGGGGCTTGTCTGTGTGTAAAGAGAAACCTTATTCTTAGCACCGAAAGTTGAGGAGGCAATTCAGAGTGCTTACTGTCCTGATCCCCAGACCTGACTCCCTTGTGTAGTCAGTGGAGGCTGTAAATGTAAACCCTCTGCTAAGTAGTTGCTATTCTTTAAATACAGCATCACTTGAAAATGGCCTGATGAGAAAAAAAAGAAAGATGGGGACTGTGAATTTCTTTGTCTAGGTGTATTTCAAAGGGTTTGCTAGGTCCTGTTAACTGGAAGCTGTTTAATGCCTTTGTTAGACATATGTTGGACCAAACGAAGGAAATGTGGCCTTGGATGTATTTTTGATGGGAATATCCATCGTGCTTTTACATGTGTGTGTGTGCCTCTTGCTTGATTCATGCTCACTAGAAAGGGGTCATTGGGCTGAGAGCTAATGAACTGCCATGGTAACTCATAAATTTCTTGGAAAAATCCTGCAGCTCTGCCACATTAATAATCCTGCCATCCTGCTTTATGAGGCAATAAGCTGGGTCCCAGAGGCCAAGAGCTTCACATCCTGATGAGAGAACTGGGCAGGTAAAGGATAAAGTATGCTTGCAGGGACAGCAGCTACTGGTGTTTTGTGGTGTCTGGTCCTGCTGCTGGGAGACCAGACTGGGTCAGTGAGAGATGGTAGAGATGCTCTGGGGCAATGTGGGTGTGCTGACCTTTGAGTACTTGAGAAAGCAGCCTAGCTTTTGCCAAAATGTTGTGTTTAAATACGTATTCTATCATATTGGACTAGAGGCAGGGTCTGTGATAGACAAGAGAGCTCTGAGGTGGTTACCCTCATAATGGTGATGAAGAGGGAGGATAAAGAGCTACACAAATTCTGTCCCATCATTTCAAAGGAACTGTGCTCTAGTCCATTAGCTCCTGTGCAGTAAATCTATCAATGCCCCAGGCTGGAAGAATGTAATGGTCCCTTTTGGTCTTAAAATGTATGATTTCATGAATATAGAAAATGTATTTTTATCACTGAAAAAAATGCTTTTTGTTGCTATTAAAAGCAATGTCCAGGATCTGCAAAAAAGTACAAAAGGAGAAACCCCATATCTCCAAGGAAAAACAAAAGCCTTTTGAAGCAGGGCAATGCAGGTAGGGTCTTGCTAGAGAAAGATAGAAACACAACATATAATGCAGACTTCTTTTCTTCAAAAGTTGAAGTAAAATTGATGTTTATAAACAAATAAACATTTTAGACAGCCTGGCTCTACGAGTACTGAATATATAATGTTTGATACTATCTATTTAATATTTATTATCTTTATCGGTAAAGTAGAACTCAGAGATATGTAGATTTTAAAATCACAGCCATGTAGTTTGACCTACCAAATAAATAAAGAGTAAGGGTGTAATAGAATTTCATTATGTGACCACATTTAATGTCAAGACACTGGGTTCAGAGATGGTTTAGGACATGTGTTCGAATCCTCTGTCTTATTTCCCGAGATAACAGAAGTTTGTCCAGTAATTTTTGTAACAAGCCTATGCTTTTCTTCAAGCTAGTGTATATTTTAAAAAGCTATCCAGTCCTCACATAATGACTGCAAATAATGGAACATTCATGAAGTGAGATTCAGCTGACCAAGTTTAGACAAAAGTCATAGAGATTTATAGTGTAGACATTCCCATCTGAGAAAAAAAATCCTTTTACAGGTAATGGAGAGAAACAGCTGCTTTAGAGGCACAAATCATCTCATCCTAAAGTAGATGCCTGAAAGAGATGAAGTGCATGATAATACCATTGTTTTCTCCATACATCTATTGGTTTCCACTCCTACTATTTGACTGGATCTTCACTTATCATAGGTTTACCTAGGTAGGAGCTGAACATGATGCTAATCTTAGGGGGGATTTCTTCCTTTGAAGCTTGAGAAATTACCTGTAGCCAGATAGAAGTGTTAGTGCTGAAAAAGTTCTTAAATAGCAGCTGGGTGTCTTGCACCTCAGCTCAAGGCTATATCAGCCTCCAGACCTGGGTCTGGAGAAGGATTTTCCTGTTAATTGGATTTGCATGGGATTGAGGTCCACTTTCTACATTTCAGCCTTATATATTCCCTTGATGTTTCTAGGAGCTAATATGGGGTTGATAGCATTGCTGTCTTCTTTGACTGGCTTTCAGGTTTCTATTCTTTTGGCCTCTTGTTCTCAAAGTCAGATTTGTTGTAGACTGTCAGGGACTGGCTAGTGGTATGGGAGAGGGGGCAGAGTAGGTTTTCATTGGTCATGTTAACACCTTCTGCCTGTTTCTGCAAGCAAATGAACTTGTTGAACAACTTTTTACACATTTCCATCCAGAAGGAAAAGAAAGGGGCTTGTTTCTCCTTTCTTCCGAAAGGAGACTTCATTTTCAAAAATACTCATGCATCACAGAAGTTGCTTATAAAAGCACGTGGCGGTGTAACTGAAGACTGCACTATGATGGGTGAGCACAAAGCTTAAGGCTGACATTTTCCGACTTCTGAGGCTGTGACTTTGTCATCTTTGGTGATGTTGTCTTAACAATTTTTGTGGATGAAGCTTCCTGGATCTTAGAAAGAAGCAAAGAAGAAAAACCCTCAGTCAGCAAGGCTCAGATAATTTGGATTCATGGAACAGATCTGTTGGAGATCATGGATTACCTGAGGGCAAAGGCAAGATGCCATCTCTTTTGCTGAGCAGTGCTAAAGTGAGTGGGGCACACACTTTGCAAATGGGCTTGGGAGTACCTGCTAGTAACAGATGCTATAGTAACTCTGCCATCCTACATCAAGGAGTAATATGCTATGCAGGCAAAGAAATGTTCAGGTTTAACATTAGTTATTGCACAAGAATGTAAAATGTGACTGACATGGCACGAACAGCCTCATTAGGCTTAAAATGAAGCTTGGTAAATTATGTAATTGGAAGCTGTCATTGTGCTGCTCCTGTTTGTCTTTGCTTACTGTACAACTGTAGCTTGATCTGAATCACACATCCAGAAGAGTCCAAACATGTCTGGCCTGGCTGGCCCAGGCACAGCAGCTCTTCAATACCAGGGCAGAATGAGCCAGTGTCTGACATTGATTAGGGTAAATAAATATTGTGAGGAAGCAGAGCTCTGCATCTCAGGTGGAGGAGGAGCAGGTAATGCTGTCACCTCAACAGAAAGGCCTGAAAGCCCTTTGATTCTTGCAGAGAAGAAATGTAGACCTGGAGATAAAAATCATTGCCTTGGGGATAGACAGAAAGGAAAATGGGGCTGGAGGAAGCAGAGAG
Organism: Micropsitta finschii; assembly: GCA_034783455.1. Taxonomy (NCBI): domain Eukaryota; kingdom Metazoa; phylum Chordata; class Aves; order Psittaciformes; family Psittacidae; genus Micropsitta; species Micropsitta finschii. The sequence goes on along the minus strand of JAVHNF010016166.1, from coordinate 19,278 downwards.
GCAGTTCAAAGGACAGCTTTTACGATGATCCTAAGCAGAATGTGCTGTAAGACAAGCACTGCTTTACAATTAGACAAGTTTTGCAAGCCTGCTGCTGTGGTTCTCCATTGCTGCCATTACTGGGTTACATATAGAGCTTCTGCTATGAAAAAAGAGTCCCATAAAGAGTTAGCAAAAGTACTTTACAATCCCTGACCCCCACTGTTCACAGGGTGTGTGCACCTGAGACCTTTATTCCTTTTATTTGTATTTCATTTTGTTTGTTTCGTTTTAGTTGATAGGGACCATGGTCTAAAAATCACAGGGAAGAGCATCAGGGGCTAGCTGCATGGTTGGTTCCTGTGGAGTGTAAGGGGCTGCTGCAGGTCATTTTGCTCAGTATCCATGCTGCTTCAGGCTATGGGATGCTGGAGTATTGGTTGGCTGCAAGGAAGGGAGGTTAGACTGTTGTGTGGAGTGGGTGATGGCAAGGATGGGAAGGAGGTGGGACTTTTTTTCATTCTGGTATTACCCATATATTTCAGAAATCTAGAACTTTAAGAAGTGTTTTAGAAGGGACTCAGAGTTTCTATGGTAATAACTGTAATGCTAAACTGCAACATAACCCAGATTTTAAGATGTCTGGACATATCTTTGAGGTTTCTAAACAGATTTGCTCATTGAATGATTTCCTCTAACATAAATCTGTGCATGTCCTTGGGGCTTAACATCAATCTTCCAGCTAGAGAACTGGGGTGGGTCTGGCAGGGGTCTGTATGGCTGTCTGGAGACCTCTGTGCTTGAATAGGGAGGGTACAGCCTTGAAAGCATTTGTGATCCATCCATGATTTCACCCAGGAAAAGCAGAGCTACCTGAGAATGACCATGCAAGATGAATGTAATATATCTAAAAGAAATCTTTTGGAAAATCTGGAGAGAGATAAGTGAAGCAGAATTAAAATGAAATAGATTATCTGTGTGGTGATTTGGTTTTCTACATTCACAACCCTACTGTACAGACTTTCTATTCTTTGACATACTGATTCCCTTAGCAGTGTTCTTTTAAAAATGCTGGCATGAATAAGTGGTAGATATTTGTAATTTTATTACTTTTTTACCTGGGAACCTCATGGAATAGCCTCGTTAAGTAGGGTTACTGATGATTCTCCATGCCTGTCAAGACCTGCACAGCTTTCAAATATAGTAATTAACAGTAATGTTTCCAGGTATGAGTCTTCTTTACTGAAAAGGCGGTAGGCAGTCAGTCTGCCAGCCCCTTTCATGCAGGACACTGCAGGCTACAGCCAGAAGAATGTCTGAGCAATGAATGGCTGACCCTTCATTCAGCGATCACCCTAACTCCTCCTAATTGAGGTTAATGCCAAAAGCATTGACACCTTGATGCTAACTCATTAGTGCCTGGAGGCTACTGGAGGTTGCTGACAGCTCAGTGAAAAACGCATTAGATTAAATTTAAAGGGGGCATTTGACACCATGACCAATTAAGATCTGTTTGCATGGAACACATATATATTTGCCTTCAGTGTTTGAAAATGTATCAAGACAATGTCATTTCCTTGCACCGTTTATAGAAGGATTCACAGCTGGTGTCTTTCTGGGAGCACGTGCACATTTCTCTGCTGTGCACGTACCACTGCCCTGCTGTTTTCTAGCTGTCCTCTCTTCTCTTTCTCCTCTTTAATGTGAAGCAAACAGGAAATTCTATGCTATTTGGAAAATCCTTGTTCCTGACCATGAAAAGAGAACTGGAAGAGCAGGACGGAGAGGAGAAATAAAAAGCAATTTTGTGAAAGCCACCAAAGCTGCAAATGTGTGTGACCTCTGTGATGGGCTCCTGTGGTATAATCGGGGTTTATGAGATGCTGCTGAAACAGAATAACAGTAACAAACACTCAGGGGTGTCTGTAGCCCATTGATGAAAGGTACGTGGGCATCAAATGTATATTTAATTGCTGGGAAGTGCACTAATGGTTTACATGATGTTGCCATGCCTACAGGTCTCAGTAAGGACTGTCCTGTTGTGCAATGCATTCACTTACTACAGAACAGTCCCTACCATGAGTAATTTAGTGGTTACAAAAGCAGGGCCAGGCAGATTCTGGGAGAAAGTATTCATCTCACTTTATTCATGGAGACAACATCCACACGAAAGTTTGTCTCAGGGGTTTGTGCTGAACCTAAAATCTATCAACATAATGCCTTACCTGTACATGCTTCCTCCCTATCTAGTAGCTTATTATTGTATATTCTGTGGTGACTTTTTTAGATGAGTAGATACATGCTTTGTTCTCCACCTGAACTTTTCACCATGCAGTATTTCCTGCCTAATACTTTCTTATATGAGATTAAAAGAAAGCAGCAGGATGTGGCAAGATAATTTCTCTTTTTCTTCTGTTTTGAACCTGAGCTATGGCTCCCTATGGTCAGACCAACTAGGGAGGGAGTTCCATAGCAGGCAGCTGTTAACAACTCTGCCCTGCACGGACTAGGCAGGGAGGAGAATGTTAGTGACTTATATGACTATGTAATGTATAACATCAAATGATGGCCAACCTGGGTCCCTTTAGCCATGTGTAGCTATAGAGCATTGTTCTTGTTCCAGTTCAAGTTCTCAGCTGGGAGAAGCAAAGCGATGGCTGACATTTCTGTGTCTTCCCACCACCTTGGAACATGCCCAGGTCCATTTTACCATTCAGTGGTATAAAAGAATTCCAGAGAACCACTCTTTTGACCCTCTTGGGGCATTTTCTTGCATTCTACCTTGACTTTGGAGGCCTAAGGCACAGGTATTTTATCTTCTGGTTGTATGAAGGTCTTGGAATGGGTCTGCATCTGGCCATCACTGCACTAGTGATTACAGGCATTTAGAAGCATTTTGATTAGTAGAGATCTCCCTCAAGTTCCTTAGGTAGTCTGCTCAACACAGATGACCTCTTGGGGGTGGATCTCACCTTAAAGTGGGGAGGAGTTTGACATGGGAGTTACACCCCAGCACTCTTGTTCTTCAAGAAACTTTCATAAACATTCACCTGGCATTTACTTTTCCTACCTCCATTTCATTACCTCCTTTTATTCAAAGTGTACACACCCAAATGGTTAATGCCCCTTCAGACAGACACTTCAAATACTGTTGACAGTGGTTACTTTTCATGTCCTGTTTTAGTTATCGTTTAGCTAAGCCATTCATGTTCAGCTCCTTTAATCTTGCCTCATAAATCAATGTGTCCAGTCACCCAGTTGTCTTTTTGTTTCTCTTTTCCACAATTACCTATATCTTTTAGCAATCACTGAGCAGGCTTATGATTATTTTTCCCCTGGGGGCCAGCAGAGACTTACAGTTTCTTTGCTGTATATTAGCAATGACAGTTGTTTCAGCATCATGCAGTACCAGCACCACTACCTGGGGAGAACACCTGACTCTCTCTGCAACTTCAATCCCAAGTATCCTGCTGCTCAGTATTTCACTTATTTTTCCTCATTTAGGTGAACTGAGCCAAAGAAAGTAGCAATTTCTGAATGTCAGAGTAGGGAAGCATTTCTGCATGTGGAAAACAGGATCATGGGGGACATCATCAGCATCCCTTGCTGGCTGGTTGTGTTCCCAACCTTTCTGATACAAAGGCTTGGGGCCTTAAGGATGACTGATACTACATCATATAAACAATGAAGCAAATCCTACTAAATCCCTTTAGAAGATATTTAACTAAATTCCAAACCCATGAGGCCACTCTGGGCCATCTCTTATCTTTGAAAGCCATCTCACAGCTGCCTGCAGAGACTCTGGAGGCTGGTTAATCCGAAGCAGATGGACCCTTGGTGTCGATGCCTTCAGGTGAAGAAGGGAAGGCAGAGACTTGGAGGTCTCTTTTTTGAATGGGTGTCACTCCATTTCGGTCCAAGACAATGCCTCAGGGAGAGGAAGATACCTGTCAATGCAGCTCCATCTGCAGTCCAACAGACCTGTCCCCTAGCTGGTCAAAAAAGTGCCTTAGCCTGGATGCTCATAGCTCACAGTGATTCAAAGAGTGCAATCAAGGACCAGTCTGTAGATGGGACTTGCACTATCTAGTCCACAGATCATGTTCATTTGCTTCAAGCTTTGAAGAAATTCTTGTAATATTTTCTTTAGAAGAAAAAACACCTCTGGGAATAGATAAAAAATTACTTTTTTCCCAAGGGTACCTGAAAATTAAAAAGAAAATAGATCAGTTCATAAAAGGGCAAAACCCTACCATGTTTCTTCTCCCTCTTTCTTACCAACAAGTGTTGTGTTACAGTAGGAACTGTCATGATTGGACAAAGGGTAATGGGTTTAAACTTAAGCAGGGGAAGTTCAAGTTGGATATAAGGAAGAAGTTGTTTACTGTGAGGGTGGTGAGGCACTGGAACAAGTTGCCCAAAGAAATAGTAAATGCTTCATCACTGGCAGTGTTCAAGGCCAGGTTGGACAGAGCTTTGGGTGACATGGTCTCGTGTGAGATGTTTCTGCCCGTGGCAGGGGTGTTGGAACTTGATGATCTTAGGGTCTTTTCCAACCCTAACCATTCTATGATTCTGTGATTCTAAGTGTTACCACTATATTTGGACAAGCATCCTAGTCAGCATGGCTCAGTGGATAGGCACTGGCCTAAGACCAAAAGGCTTTCTTCTTAACCCTGATTTGTCACCATCTTTTTGATACTGGGCAGTCACTTGGCTTCCTCCTGCCTTGTGTGGCTAGGCTGTATGTCCTAAGGCTGTTTGCTCAGCTTCTGGCATGAGAGAATACCAGCCTCACTATCTCCCTCGGGGTTTCAGTGTATGCATTTAGTGCAAACATGACCACACAGATGTGATAAATCTCTGCTTTCAGAGCCTACAGCTGCTGTTGAACTTTATTGACATGGAGCTTTGGAAAGATCACGTGTTAAGCTCCTGCCTGACATATCCATGGTTGTCACGATAATGCACTCAGTCAAGAATTCAATGACTGTCTCCCATTTCTCTTTCATTTATTTGTTCCCTCTGGAGTATTTTTATTATTCATATTACTATGAAGAATAACTAATGTTACATTCTCTTCTCTCCTATGGTTTTTCATTGGAAAAATCAAACCACCCAGATCTACCCCATGATTACATACTAACACACTTTTTTCAATGTTCTGTATATTGATCAAAGGGTCTGACTTCTGCTATGTGAAAGCTGTACCTGATTCCCACAAGTAAGAAAGGGAAATTTTCTCCTCTGTGCTGTCAGAGATTATCAAAGACTTCTGCAGATGCCTTGGGTTCTGGTGAAGAATGGTGTATAGAATGTCGGCACTGTGTTTTGAGAAGACCAAGCTATGTAGTAAATTGGTGTAATGTAAATTTTCTGTCAGATATTTCTTAGCCTATTACAGTATTAACAAACAAATGGATTTTCTTTCCTTCCTCACCTCATTATTCTTTGTCTCCTAAGCTGTGCTTGATTAAATATGAGGGTGTCCTGATGGTAGAGAAAACTAAATGAGGGAGGCACAGATACTGGTTTGTATTTTTTGTTTTTCTTTCCTTCCTGTTCCCATTCAGCTTTGTCAGGGTAGTGATTTTCTCTCAAGCAACACTTAAGCATATGTGTATGTTTGCATTTAATTTCCAGATGGGGAGGCATAACTTCTAATAACAGTGCAAGCTGCACTGTTATAGATCTGGATGGCTGACTGACTTACCTTCCTTTTGCAGCTGGCCAAGAAACTGCACCCCATTCCCTGGGATGCTGGCACACTCATGGCTGAGCCAGGCTTTTTGACTTTCAAGCTAGACTGGTGCAAAAAATTATTTACCTGTCCCAGACTGCAAAAAGGTTCACCAGCTCTTCATATATGTGAGGCTTTTGAATTCAGCTGCGTACAAACTACTTTACATTTTGTCATTATAGCTCTTGGTAAATGGGTTTCCTGAAGTCTTGAGCAGATTTTGTGTAAGGAAATGTATTTAATCATTAGCACTGAGATTTTGGTTAGGGAAAAAATATTTTCCTAAGTGATGAAGGGACTTGTAATGATTCCTCTGTTTCTCTGTAAGCACTCTTCTGCAGACTTCTTGGAGGGAATGTCGTGTCTCTAACAGCATCTCAGGTGTTTTGGCCTGGCTTGGTGAGTTGTGTTTTCCTGAGGGACCTTACCGAGCGAGTTGTAGATCTCAGTGTAGCTGGGTCCAACCTACAGATGCTTTTGGAGTTCAAGACTAAAGGTTTGAACTAGCAATGGATGCAATCTGGAGTGTAAATAGAAGGATGGAGTACTGAGTGTATAGACATATTGATCTGAATAGGAATGCAGTTGCAAATAGGTATGTTATTAAACATGCCTAATGCTGACCAGATGTAGCCATCTACAGTCTAATCAGCTACATATGGACTAGATACGCTGGCCTCCCTTTGTAGTCAGTATATGAAAAGAAATCGTCTTTCCTAGGTTGCAGTTCATTTCATTTTAAAGTAGATCTCTCAGGTACCTTGTGAGTGCTTATTTCTCTGTTTTGTTTTTAAAGGAACCCATGGTGACCAGACCAAGTGTGAGTATCTGCATTGTTGACATCTAAAGTTAGGTCAGATAATTCTTACCTTGGATTTGTTTTCTACAAAATTACATATTTTCAGTTACCATTTGTCATTACTTTCCTGAGTCTACAAACCTTGTGATGTCTAACTGAAGTTCTCTAGCACCTTATTGATTATGAGTTTACTAAATAACTTCAAATATTTTTTAAACTTACTAATCTTTAAAAGTTTTATGTCTTATGATTAGAAAAGATAAAAATTAGGTATATAGCTCAATAATACCTGCTTTTGGCAAATAATATCTCTTCTGAAGAGTTCAATGGCTTTGAACCCAGTTTTTTAGGATGGGATTCAGATTTTGTTTCTGATGTCGAATGTAGCAGTCTAAATGTATCAAAGACATTGCTGTAGCCAAGGAAATTTGGTTTTGTACCGACTAGATATCTAAAGGTCATAGCCCATATATATGTATATAGTATTATTTTAGACAATTTATTTATAGGTCCTGCCTAATATTTGCACACTCTCTTTGATGTTTCAGAGTAGGGCCTTTCAAATGGCCTGGCCACAATTGTGTTTAACTGGATCCTGGGTATTTGACCAGCTGAATTATTCTCAGACGGCAAAGACCAGATCAGTGCTGACAACAACGGAAACTCACATACCCAGTACCCCTGTAGACACTTATATTGCAGACACCTATATTTCAGACACCTAAACACGAGTGTCTGAATCCAGTGCTGACTCCTCCACATTACACTGTGCAAAAATGAAACCCTGGGAAAGGTTTATCTTTTCCCAAGGGATGCAGTGGTCCTAATATAGTTTCATTGCTCTGGCAGCTGTCCCTGTGGAGGACAGCAAGAATGCAAGAGAGAGAAGGCTTGTGTTGCTATTTATTTCTTGTTTTTACCCATCTTTGAAAACAACAGATCCCAAAAATGGACCGGCAATGTTATCCTTCTTATGGCATAGAAAAGCAAAGAGCCTCTTCTCTGTTTTGAGACATTAAAAGAAACCATTTCCTTCCAGAGGGCATTTCCTTTTCCCAGTTAGTGATAAAAGAAAAAAAATTCTCATTCTTTTTATTTCAGTGGAAACTTACCCAGCTCAGAAGCAATGGTTTGGGGTTAGGGCTAGAGTCTATAACACTGAAAAAAGTATAATTTCCAACAAGAGATGCATTGAACCAAGCCAAGAATAACAGCTTGTCCCACAGTCATAACTCCTCGGTGATATTTGTACTCTGTAGTAATGCAGAATGCTCTGGCAGGTCTGGCTTCACGCACCAGCTCTGTGGGGTGTTTGTCCATACGGAAGCAGCTGGGGTGACACCAGCAGAGCCGTGAGCACCCCCATAATGCTCCTGCTTTCTGACTGCCTGGCACTTCTGTGTGCATCTTGCGTTGCCAGGGTGCAGCTGACCACATCATAGCCTCATATGCCTGGAGGTGCGTCACCCCAGCAGCCTGATGCAAGCATGGGGGGTCTTGCCTGATTTAGAGGAAGTGCTCCAGACAAGGAGTTGCTTGCTTGGACAGCCTGTGTCCCCTGGACCCTGCCAATGGAGGGAACACCCGCAGCAACACAGGGAAACTTTCTTCTCTCTGGTGAAGCAAAGCACTTAGCACTTGCAGATTTCAGTTAGACCCCACAGCCTGGGAGGCGTTACAGGGTCTACCCAGCCTTTATCTTAGCAAAAGCCAACAACAGCCTAGTTAGAACCCTTTCCAGCTGGCTCTGAGCCCCTTGACACCATTGGCCAGTGGACCTGTTGCAGTGTGCCATGGCTTGGCCACTCCACTCTCCTTGCCTCATGGTGGTGTCTTGATTGTCTTGATTGGTGGTGTTGGTGTTTGTTCAGTGCCCACTGGTGGGAAATCCCCATGCCAGAGGGAATGCCCCCAACTTGCAGCATCTTCTGCTCGCTTTATGTCTTCCAGGCAGCAGAGACAGCAGAGAACGAGGCTGAATACATCAAGGAGGCAGCTATGACCTGCAAGGCATCCCTTATGCACCGCAGCAGCCACAGCTCTGCACCACTTTGGACGTTTAACTGTGTGTTTAGGAGAGTCCCTGTAGGCTACACTTATGCAGTAGAAATGCTCTCTGGCCCTAAGGACAAATGGCAAGGCATGGCTCACATTTGAATAGAGAAACTATACCCAAACTATCGCAGTGAAAAGTCAGCTCACTGACTCAGCTGTGCTGTCCCCTGGGCCTTGCCAGGGTGTTGTTTGGTTGTTGTTTTGGGTATTGTGTGCACAGGCCAGAATGTCTCTGGAAATTTTGTTTGTTAGAACATGTGTTTTATTGCAAGTCAGTGCTTGAGCCCTTTAGTTTATTAATATAGATATGCCTTGGATTTGACCTCCAGATCGAGGAGGTTTAGAAATCATTATTCTTCCAGTCCCTCTTTGTTTATCCTTCAGTCTTTCTGGGATAACAGGCTACTGCATTCAGGAGCCTGGCATACTTAGAAGCATCCCTGCTCCAGATCAGAACAGCTTTCCCACCAGAAAGGGCTATGGGGCTGCAAAACAACTTCTTACCAGGGAAGTGCTGAGACAGTCTGGCCCTTGTGTGATAGAAAGTGGATTTTGTATCAGTCAGGAAATGGCCAGTGAACCCTGATCTTGGAGTGTTTCCTGTGGTGATGGTTGGAGAGCAAGAAGGGGACAGAGGAGAGCCCTGCTGCTGCAGGGGAAGCAGCCCCATTTTTGCGCTCTTAGGCTGTTCTCAAATTTTGTCCAGTTCTTTCTCTTGTTGTTGTTGCAATAAGGTTGGCAAAGCAAAACCAGATAACGCCAGTTGTTCCTTCTGCAGGTGTGACATGGCCATTCAGCTGCCCAACAAGTCTCCTCTTCCCCTTTTCCTGTGCTTCTCTTCTCAGAGAGCAGCAGTCGTACCACTATCTGGTACGTTCAGGGCAGGTGGATGTCTCCTCTCTGATACTCATGACTTTTGCTGTGATTTCTCAGCCTCTTGAAAAAGAATTGTTTGGACAGCATCCACCATTACTTAGACCTGTGGTGGAAACCAAGCTGGGCTAATTTGATAACTGAGAATACATACTTCTCAGACCAGTGTTTCTTTTGGACGTGCATGTTCAAGTAGCATTTGATTTATTTCTTTAATAACCCCCCCTCAAACTCTTTATTAAACTTTCTTGGTTCAGTCTGAACTCTGATTTGCTTTGAAGGTACTCGGGATCATATCTTGTAGCCAGGAGAAGCTGGAGCATTTCTAGTTATCAAGCAAGAATGAGTCTTTAAAGGGCTTCAGAGCTTAGAAATGTAGAGATGCTGGAGTAACCTTTCTGGTTAAAATTTGAATCCCTTCTTAGACAACATCTATTGTTATCTAAGGGACAGGGAGAAAATCCAAACTCCCCAAACACGCTGGGCAAAGTAGGTCAGTAAAAAATGATGTCTGAGCGGGTCCTAGGACTTGCTGCAAAGTCAACAGGTTTTGAGTCAGGTCTCAGATGATTCTGTTCTACAGTAAATATAGAGGACCAACATTAACTGTAGCCCATGGTGTTAATTTTGGTCACTATAACTGATTCCCAGGCCACAAGCACACCCTGTTTCCTTTGCTTGTCCAGCAGCTCTTATGAACCAAACGTGCTGTTGAAAGGGAGTTGCAGATAATGTGGTTTCCCTGAGCCTTTCAAATATGTTATAAAACCAAGGGAGCCAAAGTAGTCATCATGATTAGTAAGCAGGCTTGGAGCCTGAGTCTGAATCCACTGTTAGCATAAACAACCTGCGTTTATGTGCATCCTCCTTGCCCTTGGTGAGCAACGTTTCACTGTGAGATTAGGGGTTGAAGGCTCTGAGATAGTAATTTCAGCTGTGTGCCTCTTAGTGCTATAAAGACCATAGAATTTCAAAATTTATTGCTGTGACTGAGTTGGAAACTCCCTGAAGTGAACAAGGGTTGCAGACCTCATGATAAACAGCACATGCTAACATTTAGCAAATGATAATGCAGACCGCAGAAAAGTACGGAGAGAGAAAGATATATTCCCAAGGGCTGATAACTAATGTAAAGAACCAAGAAATAGTTTAGAGTGGGAGGGGATTTCCCCAGCTTCCCTCCTCCATGGATAAGTCACTACCTTACTGATGCGCTGCACAGGGCCCAGCATTGATCCCCCCAGCACCAAAGTTACTCCTGGCAATAGTTCAGAATATACAAATTCACAAAGCCCCACAGGCAGAGCAGACCCGATGTTTTCCAGCCCTAGCTGGAAGATGATAGAGCCTATATTCGAAGCAGATGAGATGGCTTGTTGCTAAAGCTCAACTGGTTGTTTACAGGGCTTCTCTGATGCCCCTATGCCATCTGCTCCATGCGCAGGACAGGTTGGAACTAGATGATCTTAAGGTCCTTTCCAACCCTAACTATTCTGTGATTCTGTGATTCTGTTTTACAAGACTATTTCCCTGTCACCTCTTCCCAGTTAACCCCTTTCCACAGAGCTAAAAATTCATCCATCTTCTTGCATCCAACCAGTGAGGGCATATCCCCACTAGAAATGTCCCTGTGCCTGGCATATGCCCTCCTGGAAGAGTCACGTTCCCTGAAGTTTACAAAGAAATGTGCCGTTGGAGGGGATGAAGGATGTACAAGATGATGTCAGTGTTGGGTGAGCCCTACTTGAATCAGAGTCACTTGGTGTGTACAGACAGCACTGTTCTGGTGAGTGCTGTGCCAAATTCTGTCATTCTCTGAGGCAGAAGGGTTTGTATGGCTGGTTGCAGTAAGCCAGGGGCTGAGGTGACACATAAACTCTTTTTGTGGCCTTAAACAGAGGCAGCTGGAAGGTGGATGATGCTGTCCTGCTGTGTCTGCAGCTTGCAGTCTGAGATGGGGAAGAGACCAGGCGTGGTGAATTCCTGGTGAATGAGTAAAAGGGGATGAGAAGAAGGAATGAGAGGGGCAAATCACAGCCTTGACACAAGGTGAATCCTAACTGAATGGGACTGCCTTCCTTTGATGCCTGCAGGAAATCTGTACCTACTCGAGTGTGTTCTGACCTGTATTAGAGATTGGTCTTTGCACCTAAAATATTATATGCAGAGAGTCCATTTATTCATTCTCTACCCTCGCCCAGTGCAATACAAGCTTGCAGTGTGTGGTAGGTCATCAGAGGGTGATGCATGCCTTTGGAGAGCTGTCTGTGCTACAGTGATGGAAAATGCCCACCTCATGCACCAGTAGTGTGCTTAATCCATAGCTGAACTGGGGAGAGCTCAGAGGCAGAGGGCAGCAGCTGCCTAATGACTTTAGGTGTTACTTTGGGGTAGGAGGTGAAAAATGATGTGGGTAAACAATTGACCATGAAGAGTGAGGCTTTGCTTGGAATTTGACTCAGTAATGTTTCCTTAAGTTGTGAGAAATACAGCCTGTCGGTGATCAGAGGTGCAGTCATGACACTTCTGAAAGACAAGGATTAGAACTGCAGACTGTGTCCAGTGTTATGTATCTGTGCTTGGCCTCATAAGGTGAGAATTAAAGCTTCCTGTGTGATTATGTGGAAACTGCAGTAAAACATACATAAAACCAAATTGTGGGTCATGCGTTTCAGATGCTGGAAAGGGAGAAATGATAGATAGCCTGTGGCAAAACCCGATGTATGTATGTGTGATTGCAAAAGATCAGAAGGCGGCATAAGCATCTGATTTAGAATGCTTGTACTGCAGAGGCATATTCATAGCATATGTTGAGAGCTTATAGGGAACAGACCATGCAGCATGTGATACCACATGCAGAGAGAGCTAACACACTGGAAACTTCACTCTCCTGAGAAAAAGATCACAAAGCAACGTTTATTTTTAAGAGGCACCCTCATGTTTTATATTCGTGCTTTCTGTCATGATATTTGATAGCATTGCATTTCATCACTTGGAGACACACTGCTTGGGAAGGCAGACTTGGAGAGTACCTGAGCTCTGTTCAAACCCATTTCCCTGCGGTTTCATACCATACTTGTCTCATTATTTGACCATTGTGCATCCCGAGAGCAAATTCTGTGTAGTTACGTTTAGCTAATGAAGTATATCTTGGGAGAAATGCACTGGAGGAGGATGTCAGATTAATAGACCCAAGGAGCAGGTCAATGATATACTCACAGGTAGTGAGTTCAGTCCTTCCTCCTGAGTTTAAAAATAAATTAACATAAAAACTGTACACTTTCAAACCCCTGTGTACTCAAATCAGAGCAGCAATGCCATAAATAAACCTGTTCTTTCTCCTCGTTCCTTCCACATAACACAAGGGAGCTGGCTGTCCTGCCTTTGCCCTCTCTCTGCTCTACATGATAGCCCTTTTTATGAGCAGACTGAAGTGGTATGCATTCAACCTCTTGCTGTGGATAATCAGGAGCCTCAGGTATTCACTTGCTGGAGTGAAGGCGACTAGTGGAGGCACATCCCTACCAGCCAAGAATCTCTCATTTGTGGTGACACATGGACCCTTCTGTCAACATCTCCTTCATGCTGGATGAAATATCATTTGGGGGAGGTCAGGGAGAGCAACTTTCCTCCTTCAGATCCCTTTTCCAGTGACTAGGGACTGCTTCCAGGATATTGAACAGGCAGCCAAGGACTCTTACTACTCTCTCTGCTGACATGGTCACTCGGCATCCTACTCCAGCATAGCTAGGGTGAACAGGGAGTCTGCTGGCCTCTTTCCAGTCACCAACAGCTGCATGTTCCGCTCCTGAGAAGCAGCTCTGGTCTTAAGGAGATGGTGTGATGCAATGAAATTTAGGGAAAAACCTGAGGTAAAGCTGCAGAACTGGGAGGAAGGGATTGTTGCTGGGAGAGGGACAGTGGAAAAGATAATAGGAAGGGAAATGACAATAGCAAAGAGAGAAATGATTGGCAATTGGGGGAAGATGGAGCTGATGGAGAGGGAATGGAAGAGAAAACTCTTGAGAGGAGTGGTTTGATAACTCTGTAGATAATACAGCATACTTGAGACAGAGGTTCTTTTTTTTTTAATATATATATATATATATATATATAAATATATATATATATATCTATATATATAAATT
>JAVHNF010016165.1:0-16544 GCA_034783455.1 Micropsitta finschii | reverse complement strand
GGGGGGTTGGACCAGATGATCTTTTGAGGTCCCTTCCAACCCTTGGGATTCTGGGATTCTGTGATTCATTCCCTGGGCTGCATCCACTCCCACCAGCAGAGAGCCAGAGCAGCCAAACACACCAAACAGGAGCCAAGCTGTCCTAGGAAGGAGTTAGTCCACCTGGCAATCAGGACACATATATCCTAACTATCTGAGCAGCTCCCAGGAGTCTCCAGGGCAGTTTTTAGGTACTCAGGTTTTTCAAACTTTGTCAGGCTCACAAAACTTTCCTGGAAAATCTTAGGAGATGGAAGGAAAAACTAATTTGGATTTACAATCAGATCAAACACCAGAAAGTTTCCTGCACATAGCAGAAGTGCCTGAGGATGACTTGAAAGATTCGCATAAGTCAGACCGAAGAACTGCCTGTGGAAATCACGGAACAGTCCTTCTGTGTTGGAAAACTTGAGGTTTAAATTACTTTATAATGACAAAGTGAGGAAGAAACCCGTGAAGCCTCCACAGGAGAGGATGCCAGTAGCTGCCAGGAGGTAAGAGCACCATGGTTAGTGCAACCATTTAAAAGCATTTAAAGGTAGAAACTGAACACTTAAATGGTCAGAAAGCAAAAACTAATATCTAACAAGTTGCTTATGCGTTGTTTGAACATTTACAGAAAAAAAATGAAACACAAGGACAACAGGCAGTGAATGTATGCTGACCATCAAGTCTGAGCCAAATTAACACACAGCAACTTCATGTAACAGGAAGAAAAAGCAAAAAAGGAAGAAAAACAGTAAAGAAAAAGGGCAAAAAAAGGCTGTGGTCACTAATCCAGCAGGGCTGGCTGCCAATCACTTGCTCTGCTAGACTCCTGTGCAGCATTAACCATGGGAACCACTAGAGGAATTTGTTTGAGGCAGAAAATAATCTTTCAATCAAAATGGGATGTTCCCTCAGTGACTGCCAACAAACAGATTCCACTGTCACCAGTAACTTCTATCATTAAACAAAAACCAAGCCTCCTCTTCTTCCAAAAAAAGCACATTTCTCTTTTTGCACAACTTAAACTTTTGCTGCTAACAGATGCTTCTCCAGCAGAATTTTGCCTGCAATACAGGTATTTATGGCTTGTGACCTTTCTGTGTGTCTGGGTTAAACAACAGGGCTCCTGAGTGTGTCTTGGTGAAGTGTGATTTTGTAGATCTTTGGTCATTCTCATGGAGCTTCATACTAGGCCCAGATATAAAACCAAGAGGAATATTTCCTCCTTACTGAAATGAGCATGTATGTGAGTCGGTGTTCATAAACGGACGCTGTCAAGCAAGACATGACTGGTAAATTTAACAAGGGATTGCAGAGCTGCTGTTCTGACTGGCAGAAACAAAGTTCATAGTTAAAATATGCACAAGACTGGATTAAATAGAGAGGCATTTACACTGCTCTCCAGCACTTAGATTCCAGTGCTTGTCATGAAAAGCTACAAAAAGACATGTGCTTATTTATAGGACAAAATCATTACTTACACTGCTGTTCATTGTTAACTTTATAACTTGGGAACTCAAAATGACGCTTTTTATCTTTCCCACTAATGTTCAGGTCACTAGGAAAAAAAATAAAATTCTTCCAGTATAAGGAAATAAGCTAAGGATTACTTGAATGTATTTGTCATTATCATTTCTGCCTTCCTTAAGAGCTAGGACTGTGTTAAAACGCAAACTCCCCAAGAAAACTTACATTAGACTTTTAAGTTAAATATTCATTAATATAAAATTACATAATATTATTTTATTATATTATATACAAATTATATAATATGCATATATTATATACATATTATAATATAAAATTCCTTTCTCTTTCAAGCTCTATCTTGACCCTTAAATTTCAACCCTCTATTTCTTTAATCCTGGCAGATTATGATGATAGGAATATACTATTCAAAAGGACACAAAAAAAAAAAAAAATCCTTTTTTTTCTACCTCTCATCTATCCAAACCTACCTGAAAGGTATAAATACTCCATTTTAAAACCTGTCGGGCAAACTATGGCAAGCGTAAGTCATAAATGAATCAATACGAAGAGGCCACGTCTCCGGTAACAGTATCTTAACCAGCTTTACAAATGTCAAAGTCTCAGGAATGCTTTAAGAAATGTTTAACCTGATGTGCACACGTGCCTCAGGCAGACAGTCTGAAACTGCATATGCTGCGCCATACAACCATAGAAAGGTCAAAGAACTAACTTAACTTGAACATAAACCTGGCAATAGCAACAATAAAATCATCATTGCCATCATTACCTCAGAAAAATCACTGTATCCACCATTTCCAACATCTTAAAGTAGGCTTTCAGCTTTGTGCACTCCTCCTGATTTCAGATGCCTTTATAAAACTGCACCTGCTCAGGCAGAGAAATTGTACAGAATGGCGATAAATCCCAACTTTTCCAGCTTCATATTCTTCAAATGAAATAAGTGACAGACCCGAGATTAAAAGGCCCAAACCAACATTTCCTAGAGCAGCCCACAAAGGCACAGGCTAAACCCATTAGCAAGAACATTCACAGCTCTTTCCTACTTCATCAGTCAAGTCAACAAGATCCAACCAGTAGCTTAACTAGTCAGTGTCAGTCCACAAAATGACTCCATTTAGTCTGTCACTTCTTCCCTTCTCAAAGAAGGTGGGAGTGTAGCTGCTTAGGGAGAAACTGCTTCCCCACACACCTCCTCCTTGGCACTGTAACCTGACAGACAGCATTAGCCACTAGCATGCTCCTCATGCTTTCTCACCCTCCTGCAGCATGCAAGAGCAGCCTCTAACTTCCTGCTCCTCTTGCAGGTACAACCAGGCTTGCCTCGCAGAGGAGGAAGGCTGCTTGTGTGGGCTGCAATATCCAACCCACAGAAGCTGCCTAGAAGTTCAGTCCAAGCCCTGTGGCTAAAAAGGCTAGATCAACCTGAGTTAATCAAAATTTGGTTTGCTTATTAGACAAATGCAACAGCGGCCCCCCAGCTTTCGGTCTAAAAATGTCCTTAGACCTCAGCCTTTACTGGAAGAACTGGAAATTACACATTGCTCAACAGCTCTGGGGGTCAGGTAAATACGTACACTGACTCTGCTCCATTCTGAATCTAAGCTTGCTCCCGTAGAAGACAGGTTTACTAAGAAAGCAAAAAACAGAAGCCATGAACATACACCTTGCTACAGCCTGCACAGCAACACCGGCGTGCCAAGTTCTCAATTCTCACCCCAGCAACTGGAATGCAGATGAGATGCCAAACAGAAATGAGGGGTTTAAGTTTCCCAGTGCACCAGCTGTAAAGATACATTTGTAGACAGAGGCAGGATTGTTTCTCCCCTCAACAAATCATACAGGGAGGCTGCCAAGTCAGGAGGGCAGAGCTCATGAAACTGAGCAAGTGTCAATGAAACTTGACCTGGGCAGGAAGTTTTGCCCTACTGAGTGCACCTGAGAACGTGGAAAGGAAGACATATCTAGCAGTGATTCAATAGCAAAGTAGTTAACACTGCTGCTAAATAAGTTTACTTTCTAATAAGGAAGTTTACCACCTACAGCTGTATTTCTGCTTCCAGAGGATACAGGTCTTGTGTTTTGCCTGAGAAACTGCAACATTCAGCCTAATAAAGCTGATTCTGATACCTCTAATGCTTGGGCAGAGGGGAATATACAAAAACTGCTTTTCCCTCCTAAAAGCTTTCCTGCTTCACATAGTGATTTGTTACTGATATTTCTCAAATCATTAAGATCTATGCCCCAAACCCTGTATTATGTAATCCTGCAGATACAGTTCCACTACTTGAGGATATCAGATGTTACATGTGAAACCTCAATCTCTTCTTTTTCCCATGAGGACAACAGTTATAGGGATATGCTTCCAGTTAGTTGCACAGCAAACTCTCCTGCCAGCCTGCCCTGCAAACAGAGTGGTGTTATCTCTAAACACTTCCCAACATCAGCTTGATTTAACTGAAGCACTGATTACAGTCAGTGCAACCACGCTCAAAATGCCTTTGCTTTCAAATCCAAGTTATCTTCTTGCAAGCGTCTGGATTTTCTCACTGCTCTGGAGCTCTTCCTATAGCTATACAATCTTAAACAATGAAACGCCCTCAGCCATGCATTGGGACTACAGACACGGGCGTTACAGACTAATGGATTTTTAGGAAGAGTCTCACTGCGCATTAACACTTGGGTATGTATGTGTGCAGAAGCTCTTAAAAAAAGTGATGTCCATTGCTCTGGATTCATCTGCTGTGTAGGAAGCTATGCTGTAACAAAGAGTCAGGTGGATAGATCAATCTGCCTTGGAGACAACCTACTTAGTACGTTTCCCAGATGCCAGGAGGCACACACAACAAAACAAACTGCCTTCCTCTTAAGTGTTCTAGAAAACTGTCACCAAGGTTTAGTAACATGATGACAACTTCCTCAAATTGTTCCAAGGGAACTTCCTAGACCACTGGTCCACTGTCCCACAAGCCGCACTACAGGCACACCCCTGTGCTCCATCCACACCCCTGTGCTCCATCCACACTTTCCAGCTCTTTTAAACGCAGCAACCTTGACTTCAAGAGAATATAATAGCAGAAGTCCCGAGTCCCCCACTCCTAATCAAAGGTCATTTCCCATTCAGTGGAAGTTTATTACTGGTCTAAACGACAGACAGCTAAAAATGCCTCCTATGACCTAGCTGCTATGCTGTTTGCATTGATTCACTTGCCCTGTTGTCAATCTGTTGGCATCACAAATTAACTTCCTATGTAAACAATCCAAATTCTTTCTTTTTTTTTTTTTTAGAAAAAAGACAATTTAATTAAGACAATGGGGTTTAGCAAAGATTTCTTACTAAAAGCTATTTAATAGTCCTGGCTTTTGAATAAGTTTCTTCTTACAAAAAACATTACACTATAAAGAGAAAAATACTACAAAGCCGTAAATATAACAATCAGAGAAAGAAATAGAGACAGAGTTTCACAAGCAGCAACAAATTAACTTTTGCCCATCTGCCATAGGGAAAAGCTGTGGATAACTCCTCCAAAGACGGACCTGCCCTTAGCAAACGAATTATGCAAGAGCAGAACAGTGTGACACAAGAGAACATCGGTCTGGTTGCCAATAAAAGCAGGGAAGCACTTCTAGTCCATGCTCTGAAATCAGTGGTCATATAAAGATACTAACAACAGAAAAAGGCTGCTCAGGAAAGGAAATAGCAGAAGCCCATTTTCTTCATGCATGGCAAAGCTCATTGCTGAGCAAAAAGATGCCACTGAAAGGAAAGGAATCCAACAGTGAACAAGGGGTTCAAGTGTTCAGCCAAGAATGAGCTGCTCAATTATTGCCAGCGCTGACCACCACAAGAAACAGTGATGTTATTAACAACCAGCAAAACCCAAACTGGTGACAGCTTCACAATGCAAATTCCAAACATTTCCCATTGATGAAATAACAGAATGAAAACGCTCCAGTGAGTTATGTTGATGCACGTGAGACCACAACACTGTCTGGAAGAGGAAACTAATGGTAACAGAACTTTTCATCCATGTTCACTCAGAGGTGGGATGAATGCACCCAGAACTGGCTCTGTAGTTTTTCTATTGTATAGAAAACAGACATCTTTACTTTAGAAATTAACGTGCGCAAGTTCATACGTAACTCACAAAACAAGTTCAAAAGTCTGTATATAGCAGTTAAAAAACCTAAACAGACATTCAGTGTCAGGAACCACCATAACATAGACATGTGTTTTAAGCAGTCATAGCTCCTCATTCATGTTCCACACCGTGATCATTACATGGTTGCCATCTGCCCTTGTGCCACACAGAGTGAAGGCTGGAAAATGAGATACAGCAGCAATTGTTCTGCTTGTTTCTAAAACTGGAAAATGTTTTATTAAATTGGACAATTTGCACAAGGAAAAAAGGGATTTAGCTCATGCGGTTAAGATAGTCAAATGCTATTTTCTGTGCCTCTATTTCTTCATCTGAGAGTTTGAATATGCTGTTGGCAGCCTAATATTTCAGAACTGCTCAATAATCATGTCTGTTCCAGTGTCTTGGCAGATGTATTTGCAGTCTGTGCTGTCAGTGGACTTAAAAGGATCTGAATATAGGGAGTACTACCTAATGCCTTGAACTCTTATTGAATAGACCTTGAACACATCGTGCATCCAAAATTATTGACTTTTTTAACCCTAAATCAGTGAGTAAACTGACTGCTCTTTCACACAGATTTCTTCAGAGTACTGTGAAGATAGATTAAGATTCATGAACCTCTAAATACCCATGTGCAGAGGACCAAAGAAAAGCTTAGAAAAATCAGTACCACCATCTCCACGGCAGAGGTAACTAATGTAAGATAATACAAAGAGTCACTGAACAAAATGTAACAGTAAGCTATTCATAAATATTATGTGTTAAGTGAGCACTTCACCTGTGAAATAAACACTCATGCACTTCAATACCTCATTGTAAAAGGTAAGTATAAGTAAGTATAAATAAGCCTATATACACATATGCATGGATTATTGGAATTATATCTTTAGCCTCGTGAATGTATGCCTTTGAACCTTAACAACTTCCCTGAATTTGGGAAATCACAACTGGGAAAACCTCTCCCCTTCTTTTTTCTTTTAAGAGGAAGAACAGGAAGAAACAATAAAATAGTAACTTCACTAAAATATTTCTTTAAAAAAACATAGAGAAAGAGTTTCTCATGCTCTTAATACAGGCTGGAAATAATTCTGCTTTTCAGAAAAATCCTATGTTGCATTTAATTCTGACAACCTGCTAAACGGAGAAAGAACACAAAAGGATTTTTGAGAGTCGAGGACTGCAAAAATACTTATGGCATAAGAACAGCAGTCTTGATTTTTTGGGAAAAAAGAAGAAGGGGAAGTTCAAAAAAGACCTATGTAGCATCTTCTGAAGGCATCCAAAAGAATAAAAGTGTGCCAAAACTGTAGCAGGAAACAGAAGAGACCATATCTAAGTAAGCTACCGAGTTTATATGGCCTTGGGAAATGACAGGAAACATAGAAAGGTGAATATAACTGTATCCGAAGTCCCAGCAAAGAGAAATGTGATGGAGTAGAAAGGAAATACACAAGTACTTAGGGGCACAGTTAGGAAGATAACGGCAAAAACATGTTTTATTTGGCAAGAGACAAAACGCTAAAGAAAAGGAGCTCTTCATATGTATGTCAGAAAACAGGAAGGAAGCTATAAAACCATTATTTAACTAGAGAGTTAAAACAAACCAACAATTGACTGTAAGACTACAGTAGATTTTAATAATCTTCATAAAGGAGAAAAATAAAGCAGTTAATTACAGCAAGACATTTAACAAAATGAGGAAAAAAAATGGATGTTAAGGAGACTAAGGATTTCTTAAGAATCATTAGATGTATTCCTATATTATACTACTCAAGAATTATTTGCATTCAAGTCAGAGGAAGCTTTGCTTCAGAGTAGTTTAGGAACTCAGCAAAGTAAACTAAAGGGAGAGGCAGCAAGGTCTCAGAGCGTGGCAGAAGAGCAAGCACAGCAGCAACTTAAAAGTGAGAAAGGGAGGAGAAAGCAGGAACTAAGAATGTTACAGACCAGACATAGCAGCTCTGATACTCAGAAGTGCCAAACGCACTATGGAGGGTTAAAAGCTACTTTAAATTTGTTAAGGACAGTATCTAGTTTCCTTCCTGGTATCAGCAAAGTAGCTGATCATAAAGAAGTCTTCGATGCTGACCGACCCAATATGACACAAAAGCGGTAACCTAGTCTTCACAGATAAACCACAGGAAGAATGAGAAAACAACATTCTGGCTGTAAAACTACCCCGAAAAATACCCGTTCAGCTAAGAGGACATTTCAAGCATCATAAAGGAAACCGCAGCCGTTTCTTGCATGATCCAATTTTTAGCAGTAATTATGGAGTGGCTTACCAATAACTCCACCACACTAACATACATGGTAAATGACATAAATCCAAGAGAAAACGTCAGTGCTTTCATAAGCAGGGTTAAAAGTAGTTTTGACACGAAAAAGAG
Organism: Micropsitta finschii; assembly: GCA_034783455.1. Taxonomy (NCBI): domain Eukaryota; kingdom Metazoa; phylum Chordata; class Aves; order Psittaciformes; family Psittacidae; genus Micropsitta; species Micropsitta finschii. The sequence continues at coordinate 8,497 of JAVHNF010016165.1, read as the reverse complement.
ATGGTCTAAAAATCAGTGTGGCTAAGGGAAAACACAGATGTAAAGCACCACTTCGAAAGGGTAACAGTGTAAGAATTACTATGAAGAAAAAGCAAACAGCTTTACAACATGACTACTGAAGAAAAGTTCCCAAGTTAACTTATAGTAAATGAGACTTAGGATGAATATCAGGTTAAAAAAAATAGCAAACACTGCAGCAGAACTGGACAAATCCCTGTTCTTGGAACTTGTTTAAAGAATAGGTTAGACCAGCACTTGTCAGTGATCATCTCAGCATATTTGATCCTGTCACATGTCACACCTCTGGCAGGGCTGCAGGCAAATGATTGCTGGACACGGCCCATAACTGTGAGAGATGCTCAAAGTTACAGTGCCATGAGGTCTGACTGGATTCCCAGTGTAGTTAAAGGAGAGTTATGTGAGAAACAGGTGAACTCTAGAAGCAGCTCCAGGAGGGGAAGCATGAACAGCCAGCACAACAGGGTGACCGCACCAGCAGTGCCAAGCACTGCTGAGATTACTGAGGGAACAGTACAAGCACTATCAAATTTGATTATGATTTAGTAAGATTGGAATCAAGGGGGAAAACTAATTAGGGATAGGTTGGTCATTTGGGAGAAGACTGGTACGGAGCAAGGGAGATATGAAGGTGGTAAAAAGGAAGGTGAACAAGGAGGAAGGGGATAACAACCACAGGCAATCAGTACCTACCAGGTAGCCAGCTCATCACCATAGCTTTAAATTAGGGCAGCCAGAGAAGCTGGTGGTTCTGAGTCTATCACAAGAATCAAACCTGTTTCTGCTGTTAGAAGAACTGGCCTTAGGCTCTCCCCAATCAGCAGGATAATGGCTAGGTAGTGGGACCAGCATCTTAGAATCACCACATTGGTGCATGTATGCCCCCAACCTTTTCCCTACTAGCCTTGTGAAATTCCCTTTCATCCCTGCACTTCCACAACACTTTTCTAATGTGAAAAGAGCAGAATGCAAGCCCTACAACTTCATTCATCCTTAACACTTAAAAATAATTTCCAGTATATTTTCAAGGACAAAGTGACCTATTTCATATCTGCCCTGGGGAATGTCACCAAGTTACGGTGCAATGGAATAATGTAATCTGTCTTTGTCTTGGCCACTCCATAACAATTTCAGTTAAATGTTTGGATTAATACTGTATTCCCTTTTCACAAGCAGTAAGCCCTTTGACAGCTGGGACTTAATTTCAGCAGCCTTTGAAGGAGATGGAAGAAAGAGTAAAACCATGATGTGCAAGACTCCAACATCTAAGTGAAATTACTAAAATAAAAGTTTCACGGACTCTGGATTCACCACAAACATTACTTTCAAATCTGTTTCATTTACAACATGGTTCCGGAAAAAAAACCAAACCAAACCTTTCCTCAAATATCTAGAACTTAAAGTTGTCATACAGTTATCCACCAATTTCTTTAATTTTACTTTATGCTACTGACGCTTATTTGCAATTCTGCACTGAAGCTGAAGTGAGCATTCAGAAACCATCTGGTCATCCTCAAAATGATAAGGGGAAAAAATCTCAGTAAAAAGCACTCTTAACAAAGAATGCTGAAAGCTTCAGAAAAAGAAAATATAAAAAAAAATCCTACTATATACTTTGCATCTTAATGGAAACTCTTTGGTTCCTTCATCTGATTCCAAACATCTGTGAGTGCAGCATGCCCTAATAATATCCATGGGAGTATCTCTAGAGCTCATGGCACTGTTAAAACACACATTCAGAACGCAATGGGTGTTTTATGGCCACTGTTACGTTAACTCTCTCTATAAATTATACATAACATTTCCTAAACTACATATGCAATGATAAGGTCACATACCTGGTAACTCAGAGAATATACTCTGTTTCTATTTGGAATTAAATATGTGCCCCACCTATTTTATACTCCCTTGCTTTAAATCAGTCACTGTCTAACAAATACTGCATTTCACCCTTTTCTTATTGAGAAATTGATATTAATTAGCTTTTAGTATGATAATGTCTTCTGTGTAAGATGACCATTCTAAAAAATAAATAATACTATTTCGTAGCATTCAGTCAGAAAACAAAATGGTTTATTAGACAGACAGCACTGGATTCTGCACTGTCCACTGTGTTGGCAAACTATCACTGCTGAAGATGTAAAGAGTCACTGAAACATACCACATGATTCTGAAGGCCTGAAGCTGACATCTCTCAAAAAAACTGAGTATAAGAATAGTATGGAAAAGTATGGAAAACTGACAGGCTGTAAAGTATTTTTCATTGTAAGACTTCCAAAGACTTTCACTAATTAGATGTACACAACTTCATTAAAATAATATACAGCTATGGATGGTAGGAAAAAGCAGAGTAAAGACTATACTTCAGAATAGTCAAATAAACAAAAATAAACAGAATAAACAAAAAACAAAAGCAGCATTCAAACATACTGGAGTTGCAAATCCCTACAACTCAGAGAAACAACTCAAGATACCTAAAAAGTGCCTCTACTACGTAAAGAGAATTCTTCGGGAATGTGCAAGTAACTACATAGATCCTAATTCTGACTCAAATGTGGTTCCAGATCAGAACAACATATCAGGACATAACACAGCACATTTAACGAACCATGACTCCATGACTACTACCGGACTTGGGACTGCCAGAGAAAGGAGTGTTGGAAAAAAGAATTCTTCACAAGTTCTTTTCTTACTTATCTACATACTCCTACACTGCAGGCACAGCTTCTGGCAGAGATGAGTGCAGAACACAGATTAGTCTCAACTTCCTGTCAGGGATGCCAAGTGGTCACTGACTTCCCTAAAGATAAAAATCACATGGCAAATACCAAAGAACATAACTGCTATCTAGGCATATCTAAAAGCATTTCCTAGAGGGAGGGTCTGACCACACTCAGAAGAAAATAGGGTAGACATCATCTGCTCTATGACTCGTACCTCTAAAAGCTAGGCATGCAACTGGAGAGAAAGACCATGGTACTATCCAGAAAGGAACACGCCATATTCTGGACAACTCGGGAAATCAAGATAGCAAGGTGTATTGCAGAGCTCTCAGGGCACAGTTTATGTGCAGCAACCACAGGCATGTTAATGAAGAACACACCCTTCTATACAACAGAGCATTTAAGTGTTTGCAGACACAACTCTCCACCAGAAAGCTCTCCTACAAAAAAAAAAAATAAAAAAAAAAAATAAAATAAAATATAAAAAATAAAAAATAAAACATAAAATATAAAAAATAAAATAAAAATAAAAAATAAAATAAAAAAATAAAATATAAAAAATAAAATAAAAATAAAAAATAAAATAAAAAAATAAAATATAAAAAATAAAATATAAAAGGTTTGCAAGTCTGCTACTGCATCCAACCAAAAGACTGCATCCCAAATCCACCAAAGTGTTGAAGCTGCAGCCACATAGATCCTCGATCCAAATTTGGCCAACCTCCCAACCTTGGGTGTCCTGTTGCAGTATTAAATCTTTCATCTTGCTTTTACTATAAATGGTAAACAACCTTATGATGGTTCTCCCATGCACCCCAGCCATAATTTATCAGGGCACTGCCATTTTGAACCAACTCATAGTTATCTATCCTTACCATAACAGCTTTCTTCTTTAATGGGAACTAGCTGCTGTCTGTAACCCTGGACTACAGAATCAGACGCTGCACAACAAAAGCTTTCACTGTTAAGTTACTGATATCAACATCTTGGTGGTTAATAAAGCAGTAAGCAACTGTAAAGCTTTCATCTTAATTCTTTCTATGTGTACAGCTTCTTAAAATTCTTCTTGCAACTCACCAAAATTTCTCTTTGTTCCTCCAGATTTTTTAAAAAGTTTGAAAACTCATGTAGTGATGCATCTGTAATACAGAACCAGAAAAAAAAAGTAAGTTTAATCACACTGCAGGATGTGCAACATATGGCCACTTTTAGTCACTTCTTACCTACCTATGTATCTTTCATCATCTGTCTCTGCATCACCAATGAATTCAAATTTAAAGTCTCTCAGAGAATGGGCAAATTTTCTCTGGGCTGCTGAAAGGTCTGCAAGAAAAAAAAAAAGCACAGATTGAAGGTTAGGAAATCATTTTAAGAAAGCTGGAAAATCTCCCTACCCCTAGAATAATCAACATTGACAAGAAACTCTTAACACCAGTCTGCCTAAGGATCCCACAAGACAAGCAATATTGTCTTATGTTCTTCTGATCTCATCTGGGAATCTATTCCATATGTTTCTTTATACAAGGCTATATAGTTGTCCTGGGTTCAGCAGTAGCAGTCATTTTTTCTCCTTCTTAGTAGCTGGTGCAGCGCTATGGTTTTGACTTTCGGCCTGGGGACAGCGCTGATAACACCGATGTTTATAGTTACTGGTCAGAATGTTTAGGCTGACCAAGGACATTGTGAGCCTCATGCTCTGCCAGGGAGAAGGGGAAGCCAGGAGGAAGCAGAGACAGGACACCTGACCTGAGCTGGCCAATGAGGTATTCCATATCATAGCATGTCATGCCCAGGGAAGTAACTGGGAGTTAGCGGAAGGGCAAGATGGCTGTGGGGTGGGGGCAAGGTATTGGTCAGAGGGTGGTATTGTATTCTCTTTCCTTGTTATTTCCTTTATCATTATTATTGATGGTAGCAGTAGTGATCTGTGTTATACCTTAGTTACTAAACTGTTCTTATCTCAACCTGTGGGAGTTACATTCTCCTTCCCATCTCTGTGGGAGCCGTGGGAGGAAAGGGGAGGAGTGAGTGAATGAGCTGCCTAGCTGGGTTTAAACCATGACCTCTCCTCTCGTCTCCTCTCTCTCCCCTCCCTTTTTCCTTTTCCCTTCCCCTTCTCCCTTTGGCATGAGCAGTGAATATCCATGTGGATACAACATCTTTACAGAAATCTCAAGCTATCTCTTGGAGAATTTTCTTTTCTCTTTTTTATTTTGTACCAGAAACCAAATGAATTAAAGTGAGAAACCCCAAGAGGCTAGTTACATAATTTTGAGGATTCATATACATGCATACACTACACTTTGTAAGTTCTGCTATAAGTACACTGTAAAGTTCATTCTAAAGTAGCAATGTTTCATTTATTTATATTTTACTAGAATGTATAAATTTAAGGCAATGCACATTAAAATGGGATGTCTCCTTGGTGAAGACTCGAGAGAACAAAACCAGCAGCAATGGTTCCTTGACCTTTTTTCTTATTTAAAGATTAAATAGGAACTATATTGCTCTTTTGGAAGCCTCTCTACATCTTTCCCAGTGGCACAAGAGGTCAGTACGATCACCAGAACCCTGACGTCCTTACCTCTCTAATGAAAAATCCTTAATAATATATATAGTTAATAAAATCTAATTGCATAATTCAACCATCATTTCAGTCATGGCACTTGTCATATCTTTCATAACATATGCTTCTATGGCATAAGCCCCGACTTTATTCAGCTTCCTCATGAATAAGAGTATACACTTTTAGATAATCAGTAATTGTAGGGTCTTTTCTAAATCCAGCCAAATTTGGCACACTGTAGTAAAGTGAAAGGTCATTTCTCAGTTGCTGCTTCTCTGAAGGTGATGTTTCTTTGGTCAAGCTTCCTGACACTGTGTAATTCCTTCTGTTTATTTTACTATTCTGGTACCTCATTAGCCATTGCAGAAATGGGATTGCTTTGGCTATGGTTTGCACAGAGGACAGAACATACCAATAAGCACTTCAAGAGTGTTAAAATGTAGGCTATGTAAAAGCCAGTGTTTAGGGAGAACCTGTAAATGTAACTTAATGAACCAACAGACCATAGCAGCTTCAAAGCACTGAAAATATAAGAACCGAATCAATACTGTGACACAGGATTATTAGTAGATTACTTTCATTCTTCTGCAAGGAGCACTTGCTTGCATTACTTCCAAACTCTTCTTACTAGAGAGATATCAAATCTCACCTTGCCCATACCTAAGGCACCCATTTCCACTCCCTTGACAATGTCTTCTAGTTCTAGAGAAATAAAATGGGACCAGAGCCAAACTGTACCTGCCAGCCCTGATGAAAACTGCCTCTGTCTCCTGTGGACTCAGAAGGAAAACCAGATAATCAGATTTTGCTGTCTAGGGTAACTTTGGGGTACCAGCCCAAAAACCCCATTGCATGAGTGTTGTTCTTCTGCCCTTCCAGCTGACTTCCTGGTGTGTTCCCTCACTGACTTGAGTCAAAAGTCAGAAGGTGACTGCCACCGCAAAGTTCTCACCCCAACGTCCAACCTGCTACCTGGTTTCCTCTGGCACAACGCTCAGACAGAGCTAGATGTAACATACCAGCTACATTTCATCTATTTCTACAGTTTAGACTAGACTTGTCCTATTCTTCATTGGTAAGAGTGAGCCCTCTTTTCCCTATCACAGCCCTTTTTAGTTATTTTTAGAATTATTGTACTGTCTCCCTTCACCTTTGTTTTTTCGAGCCAGACCATGCCAATATTTCTTACCTTCTCTTCATAGGTCTAACGTTTCAACTTTTTGGTATTCTTGTTGCTGTCAGCTGAACCCTTTCCAACGTACTGAAGTCATTTTCAAACCTGATGCCCACGACTGAGCTAAACCTTGCAAATGAGGCTTGCACAGGACTGTCAAGTAGAATAATTACCTTGCTCCTCCCTGTGTATAATCCATTATCAAAACTTGTACGATACCAGGCATTTCATGAGAATGACTTGGTTTTAATTCATGGTTAGACTGTGGCATATGTGCAGCACGCAAGACCTAGAGTTTGCCTTTGGTTAAGTAGAATTTTAAAAGCTGAAGAGGCAGGAGTAATACTTGTCTGTGAAAAGTAACGAAGGTGTTGGAAATGTGGGCCATGATTAGACATCACGGTCTGCTTCAGCAACGTCAAGAAATTAAGCTGGTCGAGGCATATGCTGTCAAGGCAGTAAAGCAATAGCCAGGCCAAAGCTCTTTTTTTGTATTTAGCATAAATATTCAAGTAATTTGAATCCTATATTTTTTGGTCTCAATTTCTTTCCAGGACATGTCAAACAGTAACAAAACAATTGGATCTTTAGCTCTTCTCCTCAACGATTTTCTTTTCTTCTATTTCTACTCTCATCTGTTGTCCCCCACGAAGCCTCCTACATGTCTAACACTGAATCTCTACATTAATTTCACCTCCTAACCCTGTGCAATATTATAGAGTCTTCAGTGAAAAACATTGGAAAGGGAAGGAAAGCACAGCTGATGGAGTGAAAGAAAACTCACTGCAATTTTCTGTAAACTTGCAGCAAAATGAAAACTTTAATATTTCAAAATTGGGCAGGAGGGATAATTGAAGAAAAAAGTGGTACTTTCTTTAACTTGTACTTGTTGCTATTCAGAAAAGTAGCTTTTTCATACTTCTCCAGTGGGGACAAAAGCTAAAAAACCCAAAACAAAAAACCCACAGAAGTTAAAAAACTCTTACATTTTCATTAGAGAGAAACTTGGCAAATTTTAACACTAGGAGCTAATAACCTCTTATTTTTTCAACTTTCAAATCATATTAAAAAGAAAATAAAAAGTTTTCCTCACGCACACCTTTTCCCTTCCAAAAGGCAAAAACCCCCCAAACCAAACCAAACACAGAGGAAAGGCCTATTTCATTTGAAGCTGGCAAATTAAACAATTAGAAAGCACTGACCAGAAACCAAGGGTTCTAAAATTTCAGTATTTCTGAAGAGAGATTAATTTAGATTTTCTGGGAGTTGATAGAAAATGAAAAAAAAAAAAAAGAAGAAAAAGAAAAGAAAAGAAATTGGTGGTGATAGAGAACAACCACCTGCAGGCTTTTGTTATTTCGCAGAATAGCTTCCAGTGAAATGGAACTACTGAAGAATTACTGGAGTTTTATCTTACACCTCTGATTCCTACATTGCAAATCAAAGCTGAGGACTACCGTGTATGTTGCCTTTAAAAGCAAAATGGGCCTCTAAAAATACACTGTAATTAGCAGGCTCAGCTCTACCCATCTTGACACCCATGACATGTCTGTCATTGCAGACACCAGTGAAAACTCAAATGGCCACCTTAGAGACTGTCCTATTGCCTTTTGTGATTTGTGGTAAGCAAAGGTTAATTGTTATCCTTTGTATTTCCCAAGAGAGACCAAAGACATGCAGAGAAGTTCAGGTGTCTGTAAACACAGAAGTGTTTGGAAACCTGGGGCAAAGGTGGTTATTTTTCTAGCCTTTTGTGTCCTGTAGTTCTCAGTGCTGTCCTGCTGACAACATCCCCTAAAGTAGTCATAAAATTATTTCACAGGACGATGGAGTGTCACAAAGGCTAATTGACTTGTGCTGCTGCAATGATCCATGGTTGTATACATACAGACAGCATTGTTTCCAGCAAAAGGTACGCACACATCTGCAACTGGAAACTGGGATTTGAATTCATAACCTTTAGTTCCCAAAATTCAGGTCTTTGTCCAGAGAGTTAAAAGAGCAGCTACTGTCACA
>JAVHNF010016145.1:20366-30545 GCA_034783455.1 Micropsitta finschii | reverse complement strand
TATTACATAACATTAAAATAATTACTACATATATATAAAGCAAAATATTTAACCCCTGTTCTTGAAAAAATATGTTTCTTCTCATATAACTCTATATCTGCTCCAGAAAAGCAGCCAGATTTCAAACCATGAGAATTCAAATTATTAACTTTACAGCTGTGATTATTGTAAGATCTTGTATTTTTGTCACAGGGCTTAGAAAGCACAGTCATGCATCTCTTGCACTCTACAGCTAGTTATACATGAGAACAATGCCAAATCCATTAAATTTCAATATCATCTTGGGGGCTGCAGTAGCAAAAATGTCACCAATTAACATTGCAGGGAAATTCTCAGTTTGGGAGGCAAAACAGAAATAATAAATATGTAAGCACAAGTATCTATACAAAGCTCCAGTCTGAGCCTTGCATAAAACATCTTGAGGTGTAGCTTCATCCTAAGGTCTGAAACTGGATTTGAATACAGATGTGCAAACTACAGATGTATGTCTGTTCTCTTCTTAAGCAATATGAGTTCTTGCATAAAACTTGGCTCCTAATCACTATCTGCCTTATGTTGCACTGTCTTACTGAAGAGGAAGAGATACATAAAATAATAATTTAAAAAATGTATTCATACCATCTTGAGGAACTGGATCTGTGTGTTCCTTAGTTATAAGGTACTTTCACTGAACTGTGTTTGGAAAAAGACAGCAATTAGACTTTAAGGCACATCTCTGGAAATCATGTGGTTTTAACATAGCTTTAGAGTCTTAAAATAATAATTAAAAAAGATAAAAATAACAGCTCAGATATTTCTGGTAATATATTCTTCAAAAAAAACCAAATACTTTTGCGTTATTGTCCCAGTAAGAAATCTCTGTTATAATGCTTGGACTCTATTATACCATGTGGCCCGGTACTGTCTGTCGAATGACAGCCAGACACTCCAGCAGATTTAACGATTTAGTGGACTCTCCCCATCCAGTGTTCAATTTCCCAGTAAGCTTCCTGGACAGCTGTTCCTGATGATATTTAAAATGAATTTTTTTGTCTGAAAATAACAGTTCTATGTTACACAAAAGAAATCCTCCCTCCTGACTGAATCGATAAGATCTGTATTAAGTGACAGCTTGTCTTATCTGGCAGTTCCTCCTTGACTATCTTGCTGGTCCTTCCTAGAAAACAGAAATATTCTGGCAAAGAGGACTGAAAAGAGGGTTCTCTGTTCCCAGATTTTCTGTACGGTTTGACAGGGAAGATATGAAGATATAAAGATATATGTAGGTCACTGAAGGTTAGCATTTCCTCTGGCATTATTGATTTGACAAATGAAGAGAAAATAAACACCCCAACCATACTAACAGAATGGCAGGATCATTGCAAATCCAGAAGCAGACACCACCAATAAACAACTGAAGGTAAGATTTCAGTGGAAACCAAAGCAGCATCCGACTGAAGATCTGCATCAAAACCTTCTCTGGAGATTTATTTAGGACAAAGCGTTTTTCTGTTCTTTCTTCAGGCACCTGATGCTATATCCAGATGGCTGACTCCTGGTATTGGATACAGTGGCTGCCCTCTCATTTGTTGTGCAAATAGTTTCCCTCAGCCAAAAGTAAGCCCATTTTGGTGTATTGAACACAGACTGAGGGAGAAAGCAGCCACATTACTTGTTCACTCATTCACTTACTCATCTAAGTAACTAAGAAAAAAAAAAGTCAAATTTTCCTCTGCGTAATCAATAGGCAAGCAAGACAGCCAAACTGTTTTAAATAAGATAGAAGCTATATCCGTATTAAATAGAACATTTATTTTAAAGGCTTTCCTTTATTCTGTTTCGTTGGGGTTTTGGTGTTTGGGTTGGTTCCCCATCCCCACCAAAAAAAAGGGTGCTGCACCGTCTGTATAGAATGATAAGGCAGAGTTATTATTCTTACCTGAAACCCATAAAACCAACTCTCCTTCATTTAAGATAATGACCAATAGCTCTTTCATCAGGTTTCATTCTACTTTAACTGAATTTACTGTGTAAAATAATTGTAAGAAGGCATACCTTTATAACCTGCAACAAGCCATCATGAAAAAAAAAGAACAAATATTGGATATAAGTTCTGTGTAATCCCTACATCTCACAGATTCATGGTTAAAAGACAGAAAAGACCAAAGCTCTCACTATGCAGAGCCAGAACATTTAGGGAAGTGATGCTTATTAGGAAGAAGTCTCCCATGCCTTCAGGTAGAGGTGGGGGGAATATTCCCTGCTTCATTATCCTCCTTGTTGCCTGACTGTGCTTTTCATGATCTCTGTTCCTTTTTGCATCTGCTTCCACTGCAGTTTTCAAGTCCTCCTTTGATCTATTCCTCCTCTCCCCCCCCCATCCCTGTTACCCACTCTGTCTTAAATATTTGACTCCCACAACTATGGATATCTGAATAGAATTAGACTTGAAGTCTGCCCAGAGTAGAGCTTCGGCAGGTCACTGTGTCAGTTTAGTGGTCATGGTATGCAGCTAGAGAAGATTTAAGAGCAGTGACGGTCACAATCGTGTTTAGTGTGGACAGCTGGTTGCATAATCTGCCAATGATGCATACATGCATACTCTCTCTGACTTCCCAGATAAGTTCAAATTCAGATAATGGACCTGAAGCTTTCAAATTAATTGTAAGGAAAAAAGGGTTAAGGAGAGGAGCCAAAATCATCACCCCATAAGAAGTGCCTTGTAGGGCAAGCTGCAGAAGTCTGTCTCCATCCGTAGCCGAAGGAGGGGGCATGTAGAGAAAGGATATGACACCGCCATTTTGTGAGATGCATTTCCCTTGCACCCGCCCAACCTCTAGAGCAGATAAAGCAGGGATGAACCCTCTGGCATTCCTCCACGCAGTCAGTATAAGGACTGGTTGTCCATGGATTTATCTAATCCCTATTAAACTAGCAAATGATCTCCATATCCACAACTGTCTGTGGCAGCAGAGGCCAGTGGCTTACTACCTATAATGTAAATAAGCATTTCTGTACTTTTATCTATTTTAAATCAGTCTCCTACTGCTTCTTTTGAGAGTCCTTTAATTCATACATATTAGTAACCAACACATTCCTCACTTGATCTGTTATTAAACACTGGACAATGAGAAAATCTGATGGCAAACTTGGGTGGTAAACATATCAGTGTGTGTGAAAGGTCCTAGGAAAGGAAAGGGTTTTGAAAAATCCAGTTATTTCTCTGAATGGTGCTTCTTTCCCAGCTTCGTGAGCAAGGAGTGCTTGGCCACTAGTCCAAAGTCAGAATTTCTTTCTTGCCTTTACATGACATTTTAAGAGCTTTCCGATTTTTTAGACTCTTTATTTCTGTTTCCAACATGCTAAGGCATGTGATAGCAGGGCCCAGAGGACATCAATATGCCTTACTTTCCCTGTCTGAACTGCTCAGGCTCCCCACACTCTGCCCACAGCCCAGGACCCTATTTTATCCCTCTGGGGCCATCAGGCCCTGCTCCGGTAGACAACCCAGCAGTGCTGGGCTCCAGCACCTCAGAGCCCAGCCCTGCACCACCCAGGCATGAGCGCCAGTGATCGGGACTCTGATCCACAGACTGACACTCGACCTCAGACCCACCTCATCACCATGGATCCACCTGGTGGTCATTGGCCCTGCCCTGCCACTTGGCTTTCTGGCTTTCAGACTTTGAACCTGCCCCATCACCACGCACTTGGCTGATGACCCAGACTGTGGGCTGAAGCTGGTTGCTACCGCTGGATCTGCCCTTCTCTTTTTGCTAGTGATGGTGGGAGAGACCCTGCCCTGCTGGTTCCCTGACCAGCTCACAATGCTACTGCACTCAGCTGACAGCTCTCCAGCCCTCAGGAATCAGTCAGCCCTTGCTGCACCCTGATGTAGAAGTCCATAATTAGCTTCCCAAGCATGAAAGAGCATACAAAGCACCCACTTTATTTTTAAACTGTTTTTGTGCTACTGCACGTGACAATCAACTTGAAGGCAAAAGGATACAAAGAGGAACAGGAGATGCCAGAGAGAAAGAGGATGGGCATATCCCTAGTTGCCTGCTGGGCTTCAGAAATACTTTGAATTGTATTTACCAACTGGAGGCAAATACTGACATTTCAAACTCACTCCTTTACTGATTTTCTTTATAGAGGTGCTTTCAATGCTTTTTACTCAGCCTTCACTTTCCCTGTATTCTATCATTTTTTATGAGGCTGGAAAAAGGAACAATAAATAGGAATCAAAAAGAATCCTGTTACTGTGTAATATCTACAGGACAGATAGAAGTGGCTTTTAAAACAGCCAACAGCAGACATGAAGTGGCTGTTTTAAAACAGTCAACAGCAGACATGAAAATAACTGTCAATCCATTTAAAACTCTCAGAATCCTATGCCCTCCTCAGCTCTAGGTCTTAGTCAGGATGTCCAGCACATTCAAAAAGGAATAGCTTTCCAAACAATCCTGAATTTTTGTATGCTTTACTGTTATCAAGATGTTACTAAGGTGGCACTAAGATGTTAGTTTTGTATGCCTGTAACTAAAGCCATCATTATAGGTTGATACTGGGCCATTGTAATCAAAGGAAATGTTAAGACTTGAAAATTAATCCCAAATGAATGGATTCATTCATTTGAAAAAAAAGCCAAATCAAACATCCCAAATATTTCCTCAGATACATAGATGTTGGAAGCACTTGGAAATTTTAATTAAAGCTTTGTTTACAGAATGAACCCTGATTCTTAGAACTGCTGGCAACCATTGACAAACTACCTGGACTGACAAAGCAAAACTAAAAGTTAAGAGAAATTATCTGGATTCAGAGTTTTCAGTATTGCTGGGGAGAGTGTGAATTTGCCAAATAACCATATTTGGGAATGCTGCTTAAAAAGGCTAAGAATGTTAAAAAAGCTATGGGAATATTAGGTCAAAGCTAAATAGATGAAAGAATATCCACTGGCACATGTATCAACTTCAGACGACCAACTCAGGAAAGCACTGCTGCATCAGTTACAGATGCTTCATATTCTTCAACACTTTTCTTTACAGATGTAAGGGCTTAAAACTATACGGGTTTTGGTGTTTTCAGTGCGGGGTTTTTTGGCTATTGTTTTTTTGGGGGGAGTGTTTTGGTTTGGGTTGGTTTGGGTTGTTTTTTTTTTTTGTAGAAGGCTTCATTTCTAAAATATTCACCTAAAGTCAGACAGAGTTAACAGGAGTCATCTGTGAAAAAATACCTGACCACAACCATTCAGTGAAAAATTCCTACAGAAGTGGCTGGCACCCACTCTTGTGGTTCTCTCCATTCTCTCTCCCTCCTCATCAGCTCTGCCGTGGTCTGTTTCTGCAAGCACTGTGGAACCTAGTCCACTTTGAGGGCTGTCAGTGAGCTGGGTTTGTTATGGTCTCAGCAGTAAGAAATACTGCCACCAAAGCCACTGGTGAGACTCCAAAAGGGTTCGCTCACTTTAAATAAGAATTCTTTACTAAGGTGATTCACATCCTGCTTACATTAAAAGCGATGAGTATTTGATTAGAAATTAAGACAACTATGAGTCTTGAGTGGGTGTCTAGGGTCAACTCTATCAGCACAACCAAGCAGCTTCAGGTCTTTGTAGTTTGAGTGGGAGCTGCATCTCTGCCCAGACTCTACAGCCTCCACACCCATGCTCCACTTTGCCCATTATCAAGTCTTTCCTGGTCAAACAGTTCAGCCAAAGGAGTTTCCATGGGTTTCCCATTCTGCCTCCTGCAGAGTATGACACTCCCTGCCTCAACACAGGCTTTTTTTCCCTTTTGTTCTGCGGAAGTAGTGAAGTCCTCTGCTTGCTGGGTATCAAGCCAATGGTCACATTGCCAGCATATCCAATCATACTGTGAACTGGATCAATTAAGTTCACTTTTTACAGGAAATAAGTGCAATAAATAGATACAAGAAGGCGAAATTATATCATTTTGCCCAAAGTAAAACATTAATTTCTACATGACCAGACACCTCATCTTTACAGTTTTTTCCCTTCAAAAGAGTATAGATGTACAGTTTAAAACGACAGGCAAAAAAAAAAAAAAATAATAATTTCAGCAAGACCGAAACTAATATTTTTGAACAATTTGCTTAAGACACAAAATATTGAAAACTTAGGATTGACTATGGTATGGAAGTTCAACATTTCACAAAGGTCAAACAGACTACAGCACTGTGCATCAAGTATGCTATCAGGAGGATTCTTTATTCTTTGGAATAACACAGTTTTAGCAGAGTACAGTAGTTTCTTTTGTGATTGTATGATGAGGTGTACATGTGGCTAACTTTGTTTTCCCTACCAAGTAATTTTAAGTACCAGTAACATCAAACCTACAGCGTGTCTTCACTTTTCCGGCTTCTTTGAAACATTTGTTTTGTTGCTAGGCCCTATCAAATACTCTAAACATCAGAAAACAAAGACGGAAGTCATCACAACAGGAAAGAAAAACTCAAGCAACATGCCATCATGGGAACCAGATGACTTTTCTGGGGCCTTGACTCTAAAAGCTGCAGCTGTCATCCCCACTTGTTGGCCCCTTTGTTTCATAAGGATCTTTGGAAAGTGAGTCATGTCACACTTCCTCTAGTCCTGATGCTTCTGCTGAGCAGAGAGATGTTGCTCACTGCCTAGAGACTGGCTTTATACATGTGATGGTTGGTCATGATTGTCACAGAGGAATTTTCTGCCATGAATCCTAAGATTATGGTTGAAGATAGTATGTGCTTCAGAGCTACACTTGAATGGCATTGCTTTCATGTCCCAGTTTTGGAGAGATGGTTAATTAGGCCATGCTATCTTACTGGAAAATTTTCAATCTTCCCTTTGCATTGAAGACTGAAATACAATCTCTGTATTTCAGTAGAAAAATTGGAAACCACATCAAGAGGCTTCAAATTTCCTTTCTTAAACAAAATCAGGCTGCCAAAGACTCAAAAGTCTTGAAGAGAAGAACAGTGGTCTAATGTTGGGGCTTTTTTATCTTGCAATGCTAAACTATGAAGTGCACAGTATTGTGGGAACACAGTCTGCTTCAATTTTAAGCATGAGGGACTTTTTACAAGGCATGTAGTGACAGGACAGGGGGAAATAGCTTTAAACTAAAAGAGGGTGGATTTGGATTAGAGATTAGGAAGAAATACTTCTTAGCCCACCAGGCTAAAAATAATTCACCCTTATGTTGCCAATCTAAATCCATCTGAGCCACTTCAATCTTAGAAATTCAAGGATGGTGAGACACTGGCACAGGTTGCCCAGAGAAGTTGTGGATGCCCCAAGCCCTGGAACTGTTCAAGGACAGGCTGGATGGGGTTTTGAGCAACCTAGGGGGTTGGAATTAAACAATCTTTAAGATCCCTTCCAACCTAAAGCATGGCCAGCTGCGTAAGACAGAGCAGCAGAGATCAGTCACATCCTGGTGACAGATGAAGCATATACAGTTGAATTTCAAGCAGAATGCAGCAGATGCAGTAAGGCTGGCATTCCCAAATAACATCTCAATTAAGAATTTTAGCACTTGTAATCCAAACCAGCAAAATTATTTCTTCTGCAAGAAACTACTAGGACCCACAGAACCAGTATCACTTTACAAATCTGCCAACAAATGGTTTATTAAAGCAAAGAAGTTGACTGACCTCCCAGGAAAACATGGATTTTGTACAGCAGCATGACCTTTAATCAGGCGGGTATTTTAGAAATATTATTTCCATTTATAATTACCTGAAGTCACATCTTTATACATCTGGCTGTGATTTCATTAAAGAACCCTGATATTTGAAAGTATTCTGGTGCTGGAACAGGTAACACTTAAAAGTTCACATAACTGATATGTTCTGCAGAAAACCTCCAGTTCCAAGGTGAACACATCTTGTGCTGGTAGCCAACATTTCTGAAATACATCGTAGTTCATAAGTAAGAACTTCCCTCACATCCTATAAGTCTGCAGAGTAGGAAAACATTCCTTCCTACTAGAACATAGTTTTATTATTATAAATGAACAAATATCTCCAGAAAAAAAAAAAAAAAAAAAAGGACAATGATATGTGTTTGTTAAAAATGCTAGAGGAATAATACATTTTGAGCAAAATTACAACACAGCCTTGAAGAACAATTCTGCAAAACATGTAGGCTCTTGTAACTTAGTGAATAGTTTTTTTCTTTTAGAACTGACAACAATTTGCTGACATCTTCCACTAAGTTGTCGTATAACCAGAAGCAGTGAAGTACCACTAGGATTTTTCAGTGTAGCTCTCTTATCATAAGTCAGGTATTACAATCTCCTCATAATTAAAGAAAAAAGAAGCGGGGAGTGTAGAAAGCTTTGCTTGTGCCTTGGCAGAGCAAGAACCTAACTGATACCCAGGTAGCAGGCAGCCAGATGTGCTCCCACATGACAATGCTGTATGCTACACAAAGAAAGCTTCTGAGGCAAATTTCAAATACTTTGAAATGAATTTTGACCATATTTAGAGAGTAGTCAATAACACGTACTTTAGATAACCAGGAAAGGATAAAACCAGGCATAAATGCACAAAGGCATTTTTAGAACTCAGTCATCCTGACAGTTAAAAATGCTTCACTCCATTGTAGATAAAGGTTTACACATTTAGCAGCCAGTGTTGAAAATTACAATGTATAAATTTATGGTATTATTATCAACCACATTTACAATGTATTCTCTCACATACAGTACTGAAGTTATACTGCACAATTATAGAATTTACAGAATTACAGTTTTGCTCCTGTATTTCAGACTAAATCAAACACCAGAAAGTATTGTTTTTCCAAAACAGGTGCTTCTCTATTAGAAATTATTAGTTCAATTCTCTTTGAAGTTACACTGCCATTATTTCTTTTACATCACATAGCGTATTTCTAACTTCTACCAGTGCAAATGAATGAAAATTCTAATCTTCTCACTACACATTCAATAACATGTTTCGTCACTGCCTCACATCTTTATCTGGAAACTAAGGATCTCATTACACTTTCTACATGAATGCTGGAATAACCCTGGTATTCTGATTTTAATTACTTTTTAAAAACTCCATTGAAATGAAAACAGGTTCAGGACAGTTTTGCTGATGATGATTTCAGGTTGAAGATTAAATATAATTCCCTACAGTAAAAAGAAATATAAAAAATCAAGTTTCCTGTTGTTATTGTTTGTATCTCTCTCAAAATTACACAGATTAAACACACACCTTCTGAAAAGCCTAAAAGGTATATCTTTCATTTGGTACTTTCACAGAAAGTCATATCTGGCCAGCACTGATTTTCAGGAATGCTTTGTAAGTTTTAGCAGACCAATGCGTGCCATTCGATATTGCCATTCATTTTGCAAGTACAATGCAAACTCAAAAGTCCTGGTCTTCTGACAAAGAAGTAAGTGATAGCTTGATAGTGAACTCTTAACATACGTAATCCAAACCATAAGGCCTAACTGAATATCTGTTTTAATGGGTGGATAACTCCTGTAAACTCCTTGTTGGCATACATTGTTACCATAGTGAAAATAAGTTTCTGGAATAAAAATGTCTATCCCTTCAAAATACTTTCTGCAAAGCAAAGTCAAATATGTTGTTTTTAGGGACTCCTAATGCAAGAATAAGAGGAGTAAGAGAAAAATTAATGTAAAATGTAAATTAAAAAAAGCTTTCCATAACTTACAAATATAGTTTGGTAATAGACTTATTAAACTGGAAACCTAGAAATCATATTAGAAAATTTTAAGCTCAAGCTGCTTAAGGTAGGTATTTAAACTGTGGATCAAGGTCTTGCTGCTCCACTGCCCCAGAGTATAGATTTTCTCAGTACTATTCATACATTTTGTTCCTACTCCAAAAGGCAGATGGCTTAAGCAGCTGTAGATGCCACTTTGAATACATTTTAATTTATACGAACTTGAGCAATCTACAAAGTCAAAGTAATCCCATAAATTATCTTTTGTGAACTGTAGGAACATAAGAGTCAGAAGCATACAGAGTGACAGGGGTAGTACTTCTAGGAGTTAACTGAAAAGTGACTAAAGGGAGTTTGGTATACCCTACCTTTCTGGGGATGATGATATTTAACATGATAGTTGAAAGTAATCACAGAAAAACAGAATCCCAAGGGTTGGAAGGGACCTCAAAAGATCATCTAGTCCAACCCCCCTGCAAGAGCAGGGTAACCTA
>JAVHNF010016145.1:0-18683 GCA_034783455.1 Micropsitta finschii | reverse complement strand
GCAGCAAATGAAATGTTTGGTTTTGAAGGGGATGCTGTTGTTTATGGGATTTTTTTGTTTGCGATTTTTGTTTGTTTCTTCTGCCGTGGACCAAAACTGAGGTTTTTACACTCTTAGCTCTCTCATTACCAGTTTGTGGTTACACACTATTTCTGAGTCTGTGAAGATGAGCTAAAAAAAGAGAAAGTCTGTTAGAGGAGGCTTAAATTCTATGCCTGGTCTATGTTTTCACTGGAAATCATGCTAGGAGGGGCAAATCATAAGTAAGTACAACACTTAGCATTAGCTAATGCTAGGCCATTACCAACTGCAGTGAGCTCATCTTGTACACTCATGACAACTGTCCCTTACAAATGAAACCTGCACATCACAGCACTTGCTAGTTATTCCGCAGACTGCTTTAGAATGTTGTGCATGTGCACATGCACACAGAAATACAAATTGAGAAAAAATACAGCAAGTAATAAGATAGGTCAAAGACGAAGACCAAACACAGGAGTGGAAAACCATGGCTCTAGTTGGGCACCTTCAGGAATTTCCTAATACTGGGCTCAGACCAGTGAGTGGTTGTTGAAGCAAAAAACAGTGTGATAATATTGTTACCCAAAAATGCAACTGAGCATGTCTCAGAGCCTGTCTTTGTGTGGGTTTTGGGTATATATTGCTATGAACTTCACTTATTTTCAGTATTGCCAGCAGTTCAAAGAATTTCAGTTTTATTTTGGAACATAATAAGTTCCATTCTTTCATTTACTGATGTTGGCTGAAGCAACCCATTAATACCTAAAGCATTATTATGTTATTTTAGTGAAAGTATTACTGAGAAGCCACTGAGAAGCACAGCCTGCTGGTATGTACATCATGTACCCAAGCAAGTAGCAGACAGACTTGTCTCTGTTTGCTAGGACAGGCTAGTTTGAATTCCACAGTTTTTATACATTGCAGTCTTTTGCCACTGACAAAGTAAAGCCAGAATTTAGGCTTTCTTTCCTGAAGTGGCCAGCTAAACAACAACAAGAAAATAAAACCAGCCATTATTATATTCTTTAGGACACTCTTAAAGGAAGCTATATTACTTAATTTTGCCATATATTCATGCCAGGTCTCTTTTTTTCTTTCTTTTTTTTTTTTTTTTTTCCTAGTTTTTTTGTTTTGTTTGTTTTGGGGAAATGCAACACACGAATGCTGAAGCTCTGTGTATAGCTGACTAGAAGTAGAAACAGTATTTCGATGCTAATTTTCTGTCAAATCAAAGAGCAAAACAGTTTTCACCTGGAAGTATCAACAAGACTGAGAAGATGTTGGACGCTTGAACTCAATCTGATTTCAGTTTCCCTATGAATGCTGGCTGCTGCTTGAAACAGGTGACACAAGAATTATTTCAAGAAGGTCTCAAGGTGTTCCCTGCTGCATCCTCTTGTCTCATCCAAAAGGCATAGCTGGAGGCTGTGAGGAGCGCTGGTCTTCACTTTTCCCATGAAAAGCAGCTCTCTGGAGCATGTACGCTTGGTGGACCTTCAAATTCCCTATGGAACATCTTCAGGGTTATGAACAAGTCAGTCCACATGTCATACTAGCAAGGGCTGTACATGAAAGACAATTTTGGCCTCTATGCCACACTGAGAGCTGCTTTCCATCAAACTGTAGATGTTTGACTAACAATAAGTGTTGGGGGATTCAGTCTTCTCTCTCACCTAAAAGTTAGCTGGAGCTATGAGAGGCTGATGATCCTTAGTATTATTCATTCACACATTGCTGTTGTTGACTTTGACTTTCCCTGGCATGTTAAAACATTCAGATGAACACTGACCAGACTTATGTCCTCTGGACATTACTTTCAAAAGGTCTGGGGACCTTGAAACAGTTATTAATAACATTTTCTAACCCAGTTAGGCTCCATTCTCAGCAAACTTGATAAATGGGGATTTAATGCCAAGTGAAATCTGGGGTATGGCAGCCCAGATATGTAAAAATTACAGTGATGGATAAGATGGATGAAAGCAGTGTCTGAGAGTGATAATGCAGATGCTTCAAAAGTGTTGTCCTTTCTCTTTATCACGCAGTGGTGGTGTGAAAGAGCTACATACAGCAGACATGGTATACACTACAAAGCAAAAGGCTTTCAGCATGAATTCTCTCTAATTGTATTGAAGTTAGAGACATTTTAAGTATTGCTTTAAACCACAGAACTGAAGTAAAATACTTGAGGAGAACAAAAGTGTTGTTCTAATAACTAAGCTGAGCACTTAAAAATAAATACAAAACCACAAAACTACTTTCTGTGTGGTATTTGGTCCCTGAGACGTTGCAAACAGCCTGGTTTTGTCTTTATTTTCTGCAGACTGTACTCTGAAAAAAGAATTGGCCTCAGAGTCCCAGAGCAAGTCATCTGCAAAGTTCATTTTAATGATGGGAAGCAGATTGTTGTATATTCAGTTTTTTTGTATACATTCTGCTTATCTTCACAAAGGTAAACATCTCTGGAATGTCACTATTAAAATACCCTGAATGCTGTTTCTGGGCATCACTGCCTACTGATCTGACTGCTTTGTTTTAGTTAAATTTCCATTTGCTAATGAAATCAGAAATTTATAAAAAGAATGCCATGTACATCAAATGTGCTGAAGTAGTAATTTAGGCGTTCTCGTATTTGAAGAAATCCTGTGAAAAATATACAGTTTTCTACTACTCATGTGCCCCTTTTCATTTTCCTGTGTTGTAACTCAATTTTTTTTTATCAGCAATGCTTTTGTATTGCAACTATAATTTAATCTTGTTGAACACTCTTTCTCTTGGAAAAAGGGCAAGTTTAATTATTTCACTCTTTAGAGTCTTTCAATCAATCACTCACCGCAAGCTCTGGGTACATAGCTATCATTATAAAGCATACCTTTCATAAGTGAAAAATAGCCACACAATAACAAATTGATTTCCAATCCCTTTAAATGTACTTCTCTCCCTCTCACCCCCTAAAACTCAGAAACTGATGAGTTTTGCAGAAGACTTCCCTCTTTTAATAAAATTCATATAAAAGCTCATTTTGTCAGTGGCAACTCTGTGCATTGCTGGATGAAATGAGTGGGGTCTGTCAGTCTCTGTTTTTTCCTTGCTAGCTCTTCTAGGTGTAGTGCAACACTTTATCAAATGAGAATACCCTGCAATCTCTTCACTTGGCCATGGATTTCTAACTGTTATTGAAATTGGTGGGCTGCCACTCACACTTTTACTAACCCTTTTTTTCCTCTTCTGAGAATGTTCACTGTTTAAGCCAGAAACAATCTGGATCAATGGAGAACAAAGGAAACACCCTCTCCTGTCCCATTCTGGTTACCCACTAAATGCTGCTCTAATAGGCTTAATGCTAGATTTGCAACACACTTCTCATTCATTTTCCACTTAGAATATTGACAGGTTTTCTGTTTTAACTATGCGCACAAGCAATAGATATCTCTCCAGGTACACAGGAATGTGTACACCCACATAGTTCACTGGTATTCCTTCAGGAAAACACTGGTCTGAATACCTCACACTTTGAAATCCGCACAAGTATGCTCACAAAAGTATGCGTATCTCTCCAATCAATGCAGTTGTGCTCAGCTGAAGGTGCCCTAAAGGTCTTTTACAAAACGTATCTGACTGAGTGAAGCAGCCACAAAGAACAAAATCAGTTCTGAGCTTTGATCTGGTAAGTCAATCCACACAGGTGTCAGAAGGACTGATATGCAGTTGGTTTTGAACTAAGTTAGACACAGGAATGCCCTATGCCTCACTGGGCATACCAGTAAACCTCAGGATACAAATATAAAGGTTTGCCTTTACCTGCAAGCAAACATAAAAATTACGATATGCCATAGGATATTACACACTGTGCATATAAGAAAGCAGCAATGCAACCGCTTTGCTGAGTCCCAGCAGAAGCACAGAGAATTCACCACCACAGTTTAATACAATCAAGAAGACATGGAGGAGGGTCTCATAATCCAGTTTACCAAAAATCGAAGTGGGATTCTAATAACACAAGCAATTGAACCTTGAACGATACTGAGGGAAACCTGGAATATTTCAGAATTGCTTTCAGAAGTTGGATTCACTCTTGGAGTTTCTAAAGAACAAGGAAACTTTCCTTTTAAATGGTCCTCAGTTTAGTTATAATATAATAATCTCTGTTACCTCTTTCAGCTGTTCGTAGCACCCTCATTAGCTTAAGATCTCATTAGACTCACAGCACTACTATAAGGTTTTACTAATAACCCATTCGACAGATGGCACTGGGCACAGAAGCATTCTGGTCAGACTTTTCAAAGCCATTTAGATACTCATCTGAAATCAGTGATGTGTAAATACATTTGAGGATTCAAGATCTCTGCCAGGGTTACAGAGTGCTGGAATTAGGATTTCCCAAGTCCAAGTTAGTGCCTAAGAAATGGATCTTCTTTATTATCATCACAATACTACGTGTAGGCAGCCCATTTTCTGTCAAAGTAGCTTTATGTTGATTTTGGAAAAATTCCAAATAAATAAATGACAATTCTGAGTATAATAACCAGTTACCATGCATCATCAGCTTCCCAGCAACCACCCAGCTGTGTTTCTTAGCCTCAGGTAAATACCAGGCAATTCCAGGTAGTTCACCTTGGCAGCAAGGGAAGCATAAGCTACTTCAAATTTTGACTAGAATAAGTCTTCACACAAAAAACCTTTCTCTTAAGTAGCTGACTATCTATAAATTCACAGCCTAACTTACAGCTTTGCAACACATCCATATGGTCAGACTGTAACTATATTTTCTCAGACATGAAAGACTGCTGAGGGGAACAAACCTTCAGCTGTGCTTAATAGCCTGCATTTGTCAGGAACCTCTTAAGCACATGCCAGTCTTGTTTGGCAATTTTAGTCAGATGAGTGCAACGATGCTAGCATCTGCACTGGCCTGCTCTGAGGAGATTCACTTCATCCTATCAAGTTAGGAGAAAAGGCTCAAGTCCACAGAGGTATAAGGTGCTGAACTCTTAGGGGAAATTAGTCCCTAGAGGGGAGTCAAGCAACTAAATGCTCTTTTGTCGATCTAGACCTGAGCTACCAAATGGAGTCATTGTGGTCTACTCCCTAGCTTAAACAAACACCAAATGAAACTTGTCACATATGGCACCTAATTTTGTTAAAGTCTGCCTCAAAAGTAGTCAGCCTTCATTTTATCAAAAAGGGTTTTGCCAGAAACAGCAGGTTAGAAACTGGAAAAAAATGAATTAGTATAGGGATAGAAGTGATGGGTTTTTTTCACAGTGAATTAATAATTGCCATTTTCAGAGTGGCTGGAACATTACCAAGGGTAAAAGACCAACACAAAGACTGCTACAGAGAGACCTTCTTTCATAACCCTAGTAGGAGCAAGCATCAAAAGCGGAGGTTGGATGCATTTACTGGATGTACTTTAGAAAGTTTAAATACAGAAACAGTCAAAGAACTTTTATAACTATTTATATGAGCTCAACAGTGATTGCATTTTAACAGCTGCTTCTGGTCCTCAGGGTCACTGCACTCTGATGGAGTCAGTTTTTCTTCTGAAAGAAATGATTAAATTGTTCACATAGAGTCCCTGAAAAGGTGTCAGTATGAGCAGCTGGAAATATAGGATCTAGCAACTTCAGCATTGGAAAAAAATCATCACTGAACACATGATGTTGCCTTGTGGAGATCAAAAATGAAAAGTTAAATACTGGCAGGATCCAGGCATTTTCTACTACTAGACACACATTTAACAAACTGGAATGAATATCTAGTCTCATTGTTTGTACCGGTTTTAGAGCCATAGGTCAGTAATGATTAATAGTGACCTATATGCAGCATAGCATTATATTGCTCTCTAGAGCTTGCGCATTGCTCACTAATGAAATACAGCTACCACTATGAGAAGACGGAGAGACTATGCTACATTTTGGAGGGTTGTGTGGGGCAGGAAAGTTACCCAGACTCTTGTCTTAACGCCTGAAAAAGTTTAAATGATAACTGACTACATTGCAGCATTGCTTAATTTTGGAGGATAATACTTGTGTTGTGTCAAACAGTACCTTGAGGCTTTTGCTAATCACTTGGGTCTCTCTCACTTTCATATCTTCACAAAAGTCTTGTGGCAGTGCAAAGCATACCAAGAACACACTAAGAGGACAGATCTGCTCACAGAACTTGCCATGTAGGAAGTTACTCCACCACTACCTAAAGTGCTTGGACTTTCTTTAGCAAAATTTAATGATTCAGGAGTGTGTCAAGTTTTGAGTGCTGACTACTTAAAAGCAGCTATGAAATATCCTGCCCATTACCTGACTGTTCTGGTTTTAGCTGGGATAAAGTTAATTTTCTTTCTAGCAGCTGGTTCAGTGCTGTGTTTTGGCTTTAGGATGAGAATAATGTTGATAACACATGGATGTTGTTGCTGAGCAGTGCTTACAGTAAGTCAAGGATTTTTCAGCTTCTCATACAGATATGCCAGTGAGGTGGCTGGGGGGCACAAGAAGCTCGGAAGGGACACAGCCAAGAAAGCTGACCTCAACTGACCGGTGGAGTATTCCATACCATATAGAGTCATGCTCAGTATATAAATTATGGGGAAAGCTACCTGAGGGCCACTAATTGGGAACTGAGTGGGCATTGGTTGCTGGGTGGTGAGCAACCACATTGTGCGTCATTTGTTTTGCATATTCCAGTTATTATTATTTTATTTTCCCTTCCATTTTTGTTTCATTAAACTACCTTTATCTCAACATAAAATTTTACTTTTTTTTTTTTTTCCCCAATTCTTTCCCACATCCTGCCAGCCCTGTGGTGTTTAGCTACCTGGCAGGCTAAACCACAACACTGACATATACCTGATGGCCATGAGGTTGTAATAATTGCCCTGGAATATCATACGTTGCTCATTGCTATGTATGATATTCCAGCCTGGATAAAATGGAAAAATGCAGTTCTGGAACAGATGGTGCCAGATTTTCAACAAGTACCTCTTGTTGCTCACTCTAGAAACTGCTCAATGCTGAGTAGTTTGGGAAATGTGGCCACTGCCTAAGGTTTCTGAAACAGTACTCTGTTGGAAATCTGGCCTTTTTATTTTTTTATTTATTCATTCATTCATTTATTCATTTATTCATGAAGTATTACAATATGGTCCAGAATATCTCTCTATGCCAGGCTGCTACAAATGCTAGCTCATCACTCCCAGAATGGTTTCAGTGCTGCCTCATTGCTGCATTGAGGTGTCTGTAAATTGAGTAGTCTTTGTAAAAAGATATCCGGTGAGCCAGTCTCTTCTTCTGAAGACTTGAAAGTCTTGCTACAAGAAAATTTAGCACCACAGTTTCACTACCACTATCAGAGATAGTAGATCATACGATAAAGTGAAACAAATTGCAAATTCCTTTTTTAAAGTTTGGTGGTGTGGACTTATTTCTTGCACGTACAGGGTATTTCCACAGAATGAATACCCTATGAGTTATCCAGTCAGACCTGAGGAATCATTTAATTTGTCTTATGACTGTTTCAAACTGGTTTACTGTTATGTGTCATCACACCTTTTATCCCAAATAGCTTATCATTACTCACTAGGAATTGCAGATACAGTTTACTTTAAAATGTTGCTGGTGACTATATTAGAAATGCAAATCTTACTCATTCAATTATCAGTTAACTTAAAAGGAAAGAAAATGTTTCTTCTGCTATGATGCAGAACAAAAAAGTTTAATCTTTGGTCCAATATCTAAATTAAAGTTCAAATACAAAAGAAAGTGAAAATTTAAGAACCAAGGAGTTTTCCTTCCAGAATATATTTAATCAGCTATGATCCCTAGTGATTTTGTAAGCCACTCTGATTCGTTGAAACTACAAAAGAAAATGTGGACTTCCTTAGCTGTCTTCCTTCACTCCATAATTACTGAATGTAAGCAATTTTCGCCATTTCCAATTAATCACTGATAAAGTTTCCAACACTTTCAGAATTTCAGAAAAGAGACTATCCATAGGCAGAAGTTATTTAAAGCCACAGAATAACCCAAGTCATACTAAGAGGTTTGTGATAGGTAATTGTATTTATAGGACTAGATAATATAGTGTCTATGTTTTCTTGACAAAAATTACATTTTTGACAACCAAACAAAAAAGATACAGCTGTAATCAAAGCTTCATTCTGAAAGAAAGACTGTATAAACATATGTGATGAAAACAGAAGATAGAATAAACTGAAATATGTAAAAAAAAAGTATAATAGGCCAGACTATATACAGAGCATTTCTTTGCAATGGTTTTTCCCATAAATAAAATAGACCATGCCTTTTTAGATTTTAGGATAGCTTTGGTTAGAAGTACACTTACTAGTCCATATGGAAAACTGTATTTAATTTCCTAGACTTTAGATCTTTAGGTTTAGATTTAATACTTCAGGTTTCAGTAAAGCATTTAATGCAATGATACACTTAACCATTAATTTTCTAAGGTAGGTGAAGAACTAACCATGGTAGTATTTAAAAATGTGGAGGGGGAATGGGCAGTTACAAGGTAGGTTCCTGAAGGAGTTCCTTAAGAACAGTTTTAAGTAAGTACGGTGTTTCATATGTGATGCTTGCAGAAAAAGTCTGACAAAAAGTTATGAGCCTTCATAAATGCAGAGGAGGTTGGGCACAGGAAGCACTGGTCACCTCTGGAACTGCAATAATAGAAATGGTATGAACCCAACAGCACAAAATGAAAGGTCCTTGATACACACAAATAAAAGGTATTTATTCTATAAGCTAAGAAATCACCAGTTTCTAAAGACCTAAAGACCCAAAGACCCAAAGACCCTGTGCACTATTCAATAACAGAATGAATAAGACTGTTAGTGTGAGGCAAACTGGAAAAGACCTAGTGTTATCTGGGAAAATGCTTCCAGAAGAGAAAAAAATGGACCTGAGCTGGAATCCTGCATGCAGTTCTGCCATTGTCCTTTAAGAAAAAGATACTTTAACTATAAAAGAAAAAGAGAGAACAAATAGGATGATCAGAGGGTGAAGAGTGTATCCTATCAGCAGAGATGATAAGAATAAGCGCTGAATGAGGAATAGTTACACGGGACTTGGTTTTACTAAGTCTAAATGAACACATGCCATGAGGAGCTTCCGAACATATTTTCTGCTGTTCCTGCAAGTACAAAAATCTGTACAGAAAGGCTGCAAAGAGCTTCACTCTGCTCTCATTGCCACCAGAGAAATAAAATATGTGGAAATCCACAAAACCAGTAATGACTTTGATCTTCATAATGGGTTAGTATTATGCATGAAAAGCTATGAGGAGATATATTTATTCTGATATTTATAAATAGTGTTCTGTAACCACATAAAGCTATGAAAAATATTTATTTATTAGTTCAATTTTGATCTCATTTTCTACTGAGCAAGATAACATCTCCCGCAAAAGGCTCTAAGGCATCACACCAAATTAATTGTTTTAAGGTCTTAAGAAAAGCACAGCATATCACTTTTAGCAGTACTAGAACTTGCACGTCTACTGATAACTAATTAGTGAGCAACCATCACAACACTGGAATCATGTTTTCTCTAACTTACTAGTTTGCTCCATTACTAGGTTTTGTGCAGCTAAATGCCAGGTCAGTGTCTGTGTGTAGTGACTTCAGTGACTAATGGAGCAGGCTTCTATGACATTGTAGTCAATGGAATGGTGTTCCAATATTTGATAAAATAAAACAAACAAACAAAAAACCCAAACAAAATAAAGCAAAATAAAATAAAATAAAGCAAAATAAAATAAAGGAAAAGGGGAAGGGGAAGAGGAGAGAGGGAAGAGCTGAGATGAAAGAGGCGAGGAAAGAGAAGGAGAGAGGAAGGGAAGGGGAGAGGAGAGGAGGGGAGGGGAGAGAAGTGAGGAGAGAAAAAGAAAGGGAAAATTAAACAAAAGTAAATGAAATAAGGTCAAGTCAAGTAAAATAAAATAAAATTAAAATAATAGAAAGCTAGCTAACTCATTAAAAATTGAGAGTTATTAATTTATTTACAATGGCTAATTAAAGACTAAGTCATACTAACTTTTATCATGATTTATTAGCTTTTGAATAAGCAGGCTGTTAAGAAAGTCTCTGAAATAAGAGGGTCACGCCTGTTAGAAGCTGGAAAGGGCTAATTCAAGGACTCCATGAGGAAAGGTGGGTTGTTGGTTCTATTTATCTTTCTGATGTCTTTTTACTCTGTGTGTACTCATTCCGTCTTTTATTTTCTGTGCTTTGGAAAACTACAAAAAGTATGCTTATCCAACTCATAATATGCAAGTTAAATGGAGAAATCACAAAGTAAACATACAAAAGTATTTCAGAGTTTGCACTTGCATGAAACTAAAATGCGTAGTTCAGAGATTGCCATTTTATACTAATTTCATTGGCAAACATAGCCTGAGGAGATATATCAAAAAGGCAAGGGCTAGGATAAGTCTTGAAATATGCACACTAACAGAGTAACAGTTCCCTGCTGTTGCAGAAAACAAAACCAGCTGGGTTTATGTACATATTGCATTGTCTACTTTTCCTTTTTTTTTTTCTTTTTTTGAAAGGATACACAATCTGAAGAGAAAACAAACACAAAAAATGCATCAAAAATATGCTGAATTATTCTGCTGTTCCCCATGTCTAGCTGTGGTTCTGGTCTTTCTTTTCCAATCACAGAATCATAGAATAGGTAGTTCCAGCTAGTTCCATCATCTAGTTCCAGCTCCCCTGCCATGGGCACGGACACCTCCCAAAATGCACCTCCCTGATGCACATTACCAGTCAAAGACTTGATAACTGCCTGCTTTTTCCAGCCACGTAGAAAAACTGCCTGGTTTTTGTAAATATTTGTTAACAATTTTTTTTTTCATTCAGTTGAATTTTACACAATTTTACAATCCAGACTGGATTTTCCTTTTTTTTTTTTTTTTTTTAATTAGGAAGTTACCAATAACATACAGACATTGTGACTGTGACGTACGCACATGGAATGAGAAAATTTTACAATTCCTTCAACTCCTGGAATATCATGTGTACTCTGATTATCAAATTACCAAAGAACTTGGATTCAGTTTTGCAGTCAGTGGTAAAGCAAGTAGCCTTTTGCTTGCTTTAGCACTGATAGCATACCAGCCAAGCATACAAAGACTATGGCTGTTAATACAAAGATGAAGGTTGTTAATACGTAGCAAGAATATAATTTTTCAAGAAGGCAGGAAGATGAGTTTCTTTAATATAAATATATTTAATAAATATACAAGTGAACCATAAGATACCAGTGTAGAGATGCTGTTTAGGCAAAATTTTTTGAAAACCATGACTAAAGAAATACGAATTTTTTAACAACATAAGTCATACTTTCTCACCACTTCTGACAATTTTTTGTCTTTTAAGAGTATTTTTATTTGAGAATTCATTAAAAACCACCAACTAGTATCAGCATACTATAAAAACCATAGTGTCCTCATCTAAAGCAGCTCTGTATATAATTAATTTTGCAACACTGCAAATCTCAAGATTTCATTATACACTTCAAAATGAATGTTAAGTACATTCATATATAAATAATGTATAATATGCTCTATAAATATTTATATTAACAAGTAATAAGTATAGATCAATTATATATTATTAAAATTATTTTATATTTTTTATAAAAAACTACAAGAAATTATAACTTTTGTTTAATTGACAAATGGCTTTCTAAATGAATGCATAGAGGTTTGCAATTAACATCTAGGGGGAAAGAAATCTATTTTCCTACTATTTTGAGGAACCCTCTGTCTATGAAAATAACGTAGCATTCTCAGCAAGAGGAGGATTTAGGGATTATACAGAAGCACAGCATAATTCTGGCACACGTGGATTCCTTGAATCACAGTGTTCTCAGTAAAGATTTGCTGTCAGTCCTGGATCAGCCTCCAGTCTGAAAACTTCTCCCTCTTCAGGAAACTTGAAGAGGTTCAGACAATTCTAGCTAACAGATAAAAGCAGGCTTCACATATGGTTTCTGATGTGTGGCCCTTTTCACATCTTACATGAAACCCTGCTGGCTGCTGCAAGAATTTTCTTTTGATAATTTTTTAAGGATATGGTATGTGTCTAAAACTGTGGTGAATTAATCAAAAAGAAAAAAATTGAAAGATTGCCCAGAAACTTATTTTAAGATTATATGTAGAAGCACTATAGTGCATAGCATATAACACTAAAGTATTTCAGAGCAAACATAAACATCTCCTGATATCCCTGTTATAAAGAAACAGAACAAGTCTCACTCACTTATTTCTGAAAAAAAAAAAAAAAAAAAAAACCAAGAAAAGTACTGATAAAATATTTTTCTCTTTTTCTAGGTAAAGAAAGTACAGACAAATAAGAAAAACCAAACAGGCAAAGTCAGAAGGCCTACAAGTGGTTCCTTCTGGTTCTTCAATGATCTAACAGTTGAGACATTTGTTTAAAAATCTTCAGGGAGAAAAAGCTTCTCTGTAACCATATTTCAAAATTTAAAAAATTCTAGTCCTATCCAGGAGGTTCCTCGATTGTGTGGAAGACAACTTCCTTCTGCAAGTAATAGAGGAGCTGACAAGGAGAGGTGCCATGCTTGACGTTGTGCTCACCAACAGGGAAGGGCTCGTTGGAAATGCGATGCTCCAGGGCAGCCTTGGATGCAGCGATCAGGAGATGGTCGAATTGGAGATCCTCAGGAAAGTGAGAAGAGCGTGCAATGCAGAGATGGTGCTCATGGAAACTGCTCGGTGTGTTATCCTGTGGATGCATGGTCCCTCACCCTGCCCAGGGATCCTGCCTGTTGGGTGCTATCCCAAAGCAGCGCCATGCTGCTCTGCCAGGCACTGCCCTATGGCACACAGCATCTGCTGGTGCTGGCTCCATGGCAGGGCAAAGGTGCTGCCCTCCTCTTCCTCTTAGCTCCCCATCTGAGCCCTGGGACACCCATCTCCTGGTGATAAATCACTGCTGCTGCAATCCTGGAGGGGCTGCAGACGGGAGGCTGAAGGGAATGGACCACACCATGAGCAAAAGGGGGCACATAGGGATAAACCCCCTCTTTGCACCCAGGGGAGCAGCCAGCAGCACTATGGGCAGGCAGAAGGCTGCACCTTAAACCCCTTTGTGAAGTACTTTGCTGCCTTGCCATGAAACGAGCAGGGGCATTGCAAAGCCAGCACCTGCCCTGGGGTTTTAACATCCCAGCAGTGGATGTCTATGGGCTCAGGTCCCAGCCTGGGGCAGGGGCTCTCCCTGTCCTGTATCACTGGGAGGGGAACCCTCTCCCTCCAGCCTCACCAAAGGGAAACCTGGAGTCAGTTGTGCAAAGCCACAAACTCTTTGCAGCCGGAGGATTGAAATTGCAGGTTGGTTGGAAGCAAGGATGCAAAATACCTTCCAAGTGAGCACAAAGCCAGCACGGCAAAACCCCTGTGAGTCAGCACTTTAATCATTACCATCCCCAACAGATCCTACTTGTTAGAGCTGTCAAAGGGCAATTACTGGGAATAAAGCATTTCCCACGTATCAGTGAAGTTCACTGATGAAAGCGCACGCAGAGGGTTTGGAAACCTTCCTATAGGCATGCAGGTCATTTTGGGGTTTGTGTCTGGCCGTCCCCGAGGGCATATTGATGTTTAGGGGCTATTTCTTGTCTCTGAGAGCTTGCGCAGCTGAAACCCATTGGCGTATCTGCTCTGTCAGTTCACACATGATATCCCTATCACACACCAGGGGAATAACAGCATTTCCAGGCATGAAGCTCTGCTGGGAACAGTGGCTGCAGTTGGCAGCATCGCACAGCCCTTTGCTGGGTGGTTTAAAGTGCCCTTTCCAATTAAAGTCATGGGGATCTTAAAAGTCACTCCTGATGCTGTCTCTTAGGCTGGCTGGCTGCAAACAGAGCAGTGCGCTGGGCATGCAATGATCCCGGTCCTTTCCCTGCTGGACTTTCCCACCTGAGGCAAAAGCAGACTTTGGTCTTGCTGTGTTGATGTGTTTTGCCCTCACAGAGTGCCACATGCAATGTCCGTGCAGTAAAGAGGTTAAATAGAGCTGTGTCTGCAGTCGGGTAAACTGAGGCACGGGCATGAGCGGTCTCAGGGTAAATCAGTGGTGGAGCTGGGCTGGGTGCAGCTGTTTGGAAGCAGATTTCAGTGCCTTGCTCTGACCATCACTCTCTGTGTGTGTGTGTGAAGCCTGGCTGGGCTCTGGAGGGCTGCAGGATGGGGACTCCCCCTTCACCCATAAGCGAAGCCCATGGGCCCTGCTTAGGTTGCCTGAGCCATAGGTCCCACTGTAAAATGATGCTGAAGGAGTTTCGATCGGGTTTTCCCAGCTCCCAGAAACTGGCTTTTGGTTTGGGTTTGGATGAAGGGGGAGGAAATATCTAAAAGGGAAATTCTGTTGAATTGACCTGGTTATGCAGAGAATGAAGTGTCGGTTGTTCTGGGCAGCCTCGGACCTCAAAGTGACAAAATATGAGCACTCTGCAAATCCTGAAAAAAACATGACCTTTCTTCCATTAGTGGTAATTCTCAGCACTGCTTGTAATAAAATCCAAAGGAAGAGGAAGAAGTTTGGGTCTGCAAGGTTCCCATAGGGAGCTGGAGCCTGAAGGCTGAGTTACAGAGGAAGACAATTTCTTGCATTTGCCTGCGCTGCTTTCCATGACAATCTCTTGGTGACTGGTTTTTATCCACTTTCCTGAAGTCAAGGCTAGAACCTGGATTTAGAGCGTATGTGCTGAAATACATCAAAGTAGCATTACAGCTTGTTGTATTTCCTAACTAGCTGTAAGGTCTGTTGCTTGTTTTGACTGGTTGTCCTTGAGTACAACCAGGAATGTGACTAAGCAGCACTGCCATTTAGCATATTAGTTGTTCTCAAATAATTGAGATCCAATTGGAAAGGAAGTTAAAATCATGATGTTTATATTTGGAGAGTGGTGTGAAGCTTTGGAGCGATTGTTTTTTAGTTTGTTGCACTGAGCTTTGTCCCTAAGGGAAATGGCAATCTCTGATGCTATCTGCTATATGCAAAATAGTAGAAGTTAACAATTTCAAAATGTTTTTGAAACTTTCCCATCAGGCTTCCTGGAACTTGCAAAGTGGGCTTTGGTTTTAGTGAAACCTAAAATGGGACAAAAAGGATGGAGAAGTTTGATGTCAAATCCTTGCTTGACACAAATTTGATTTCTCTGGATTTATTTTTAGGGACAGGGAATTCTCAAGTCTTTCCTCGAATCACCAAGGACTACAATGAGTCAGAATAACTTTCTATCTTACACGCAGGCCATCTTGGTTTGGAAAGTCACTTTTACAGTTATACTCTTATAGTTACTTTCCTAATGAAAGTTTGAATTGCATTGCTTACTTTCTTGTTTTTCTTTGCAGCCCAGGCAGACATACTACAGATGTGTTCATATAAACATTGTATAACTCAGCAAAGTGCTACTTGGATTTTTACATTTCTAAATATGTTAGAAAATGTCATCAGTTACATTTATTTACCAGATGGGGATTAATTTTTTGAATCATAGTGCTGAATCTGCATGAATATTAAATTCTGTTTTGGAGATCAAATGCAAGTAGATATGATGCAATCACATTGCCTCTTCCCACTTCCCTACTTGTGTACTTCTGGCTACAGAGGACAGGATTCCTTCATCATCTGTCAAGTGTCCTCTCTGTTTCTCCAGAGGAGGTCCTGCTCTCAGAAGTCAGCTTAGCACTGCAGCAAGCTCTGGTTGCAGTTTCTGAGCCGATTCAGTGGCACGACTTACTTGCACTTAGGGAGCAAGTACAAACTGACTGCATGTTTTGCTTCAATGACATCCTTTATTGAACAGCTGGTAGTGTATTAGGCCTTTTTTTTTGTTATGATTTCAAACTGACTTTGGAATAGCATTTTAAGAATTTAAATTTAAATTACAAAATTAGCCATGAAAATGTGATGCAAATAATAATTTATATTGGCCTTGCTCCATTCGACCTCTCTTCAGCTTCAGTTTAGGGTCTTGTTCTAGAAATCATCAGATGACTTCAGAAAGACTCTAGTAGGCAGAACATAGTCTTCTTTTTGCCCTGGCTTTGCATGCAGTTGACTTTATTTGCATGCAGGTTTCTTATGTGTTTTCTCAGAAGACATGGAAAACCTCCCAGTAGAGTGCAGGCTGTTTGGAAGAGTGAGAAGCTATCTCATTTCATGCTCAGAGAGAGTGCAGTGGTTACATGTCTGTTGCTATTGCTGCTTTGCCACAAGTGTTTTAGGATAAAAATGCTCATGTTTGGGGTTCAACTGAGATTCTCTGTCTTACTCCCGGCCTATAGGGAAATCTTCAGAAACTTCAGAAATTTGGGATATCATTTTATATTGGTTTTAGTGATACAAGAAATGAAACCTTTTTCAATTTCTGCATAACACTACCACGTAATAAAAATTGGATGAAAAATTCATATTTTATGAAACAAAATGTATAGATAATGTAGGTTTATCTTATTGTTTCCAATATATTCACAGCTGAGTTGCTTAGGCATTTAGCTATGTACATAACCTCTGTTTCTGAGTTCAGATGCATTTTTATATGTCCAGTATTCAGAAGAGGTAGCTTAAATGCTCTGGATGAAGCTTCTTCAAGTATTAGAGTTCATAATATTATATACTGAATTTCTTATTGTCCTGATTTACATATCCATAATCAAAACAGAGGTACTTTGTGTTGAGCCAGCAAGTTGAATAGCAGATGAATGGCTTCACTTAGAGGTGATTACTACTAAATGGAAAGGAATTTCACAAATTTGCGAAGTAATGTGAGAAAACAATAGTTTTACAAAATCTGGATGGAGCTGCTTTTCCTAGATGTCAACATTTAGTGCTGCCTCTTCTGGGCATAAATTGCATCGGATTTGTCATTTATTAATTTTGCAGACTGCAAGAGAAGAACAACATATTAATTTTGAACTACATCAAGATTAGGAAACTAGATATCTGTATTAAGTCAAGCATGTGGTATATTTGGTAAGGAGGTTGGTCTATGAGCTCCATTGTGTCATCAGTTGCTGCCCAGTCCTACTTGCATGAGTACTGTCTGAGTTTAGCTTGTGCTATTGGACCTCTAATAAATAAAGTGTAGGACTGTCCTGAGAAAACATCCCATGCAGAAGCCAAAGAAGTTGTCCAAGTGTGGGTGGGCTGCTGATGTCAGAAAGGAATGCGCCCATTGGATGTGGGGTGAAAAGCAGATTCAGGGAACTGACTTGGAAGTGTTTGTGTTGGCTCAGTGCTCAGACATTCCTCCTCCTCCCTGCACTGGTTCCCAGCTGTGCTTCTGCCAGTCTTACCAGCTTCTTTAGGAATGTTCCTCAGGGTTCTCTTTGCTGCTCTCACAGATGGCCGTACACAAACTCTGCATCAATGCTTAATCAAGCAAGTATAGGCTCCTTTTATGTGTTCATTCTGTTCCACTCAAGTTTATACTCAGGTGTGGTGACCTGCAAGCTCTAAGTAGGGCCTAAGAATAGACAGAAGCCTTTAAAAAGTAGTATAATAGATTTGCTGGGATCTTGAACAGTGGTTCTCTCTGTTCATTTATTATTATTTTCTAGGGAGTTTTGAGTAGGTCGGGTTTTTTTTGTTTGTTTGGTTTTTTTACAATGTATCTTAGTGAAAATATGACTTTCTGCACTTGGACGGATCCTACTTGTTCTTGATCCTACCTCTAGCACTCAATAAATCAGTGTACTCGTAACATTAGTTATAAAATATCCTGTTTCTTAGTTAAATAGCTGTATTGCTTTAAAGGCTTTGGAACTGAAAGCCTTAATAGTGTTTCATCTTTCTACCAAAAAAGTCTTCATGTGCTTTTAACATTAATAATAGTGAGAGATAATTTACCATCCTCTGGCAGGTTCCTGGCTTTGCGGCGTCACGCTTTCTTCACACAGGAACTCAGGTTACAAAACCTCAGTGGCAGAAGCCTGTACAGGCGCTGTTTCATTATGGTTGGTGTTTCAAAGCCCTGGTTGCAGCTCTGCAAACTGGGGAGGCCAGGCACAGCTTGCTGGGCTGGTGTACCTCTTGGGTATCCTCTGTCTTAAGCAGTCTTAGCTATACTGGAAGGCTAATACTTCCACTCACGTGAAACTATTGGCTCTGGCAGCATTATTGTTGTTGTTGTTGTAGGTCTGTCCATGGGCCGCACCTCCACAGGTGAATGAAACCCTCTGTGTCTCCACCGGCAAGGGGAGGGGTATTTGTGGCCTTTGTCACCATGGCTTGATTTTTCCTAGAAACCTCTAAATCCTGTAGTGTCAATAAACTGTTTTGTTGCAGCTTAAACTGTATGAATCTTCCTGGTGAAATCAAAGTGCTATATTCCTTATGCAGACTTTAATTTGAAAATGTGGAAAAATAAATAACTTTCATAAAAAAGATCATAAAATAATCAGCCAGTAGCTTCTATAATTGAAAAACCCATCCCTTAGAACAGTCTTAGCATGCTTTTTTAGCTTAAATTCTGGGTAAGTTTTTATTCCTTGCTCAAATCAGTTACTGGTTTTGGGGGGTATTCTCTGGCTGGTTGCCATCTTCTGCTCAAGTTTCAGCAGAGACACATGTCTATTGTATGTAAAACAGGATTTCTAGGATGATGAATGTTACA
>JAVHNF010016142.1:0-10658 GCA_034783455.1 Micropsitta finschii | reverse complement strand
TGGCACAAGAACATGCTGCCTGTAATGGGAAGAGCTCTGGGATGCTGGGAAAAGGGGTGACATTTCGCCAAGAGCCACCACAGGTGCTTTTGGAGATACCCACCTAGCCCTGAGGATAACTGCACCCTTCAAGTCACTGCCCCAAAACTCAGGCAAACAAGTTCTGGAAAAATATCCAGTAAAACAGCCCTGGTTTAAGATGAATGACATTGTCCTCTGGCTCCCTGCAGGACTACTGCTCTCTTACAATGGGAGGAGGTCTTCACCCCAGCCATTCCTGTTCACAGGAGGGAAAAGGTGCCTACTTGCCTTCCTCAATGGTGTAAGCTAAAATACTTGGAGCACAAAGCCAGGGCACTTCTTCCCTTGGCAGCCTCCAGCAGAGGTTCAAGAGGGACAACTGGAGGCAGCAGCACACATAAGCAATGCTGTGCCACAGCTCCTCATGTCACATGGGCATGCTTTAAAACCCATATTTGAAACTAAAAACTACTCAGCGCCCAAATGATAGAGCTGATCACCTTTCCTCAGACATCAGA
Source organism: Micropsitta finschii (assembly GCA_034783455.1). Taxonomy (NCBI): domain Eukaryota; kingdom Metazoa; phylum Chordata; class Aves; order Psittaciformes; family Psittacidae; genus Micropsitta; species Micropsitta finschii. Next base: position 10,119 of record JAVHNF010016142.1, on the reverse strand, counting down.
GCAAGATCAAGAGCTGTGTTGCCAAGCCATTGATTTAATAAATGATGTAAATACAGCTTCTCTCAATCCCAACACCACCCTTGGAAGAACACACATTTTGAAACCAGCAAAGAAAGACAAGCTCAGAGTGGCTTCAGAGCTACTTCAGCCCAAAGCACAGACACAGAGCTGTTGTCTTCAAGAGGCAAGAGCATCCCCACACTTCACCCCACCACAGCCCCAACCCTGCTCTCACACTATGTTAAACTGCTGGTAACTGATGTGTTAAGCCCCCTGTGTTTACATCATTCCTCTGGCAGAATAAAACCATACAGGTTCAACAGGTCTTGGTTAAAAGTTACAAACTCATGCGAGGCTCCCACGGTTTCAAAAGCCTGACTGTTGGTGCTGACCCCTGCTCCTTCCCCACCAACCCAAAACAAAACAGAGAGACATTTGTTATAAGACCGCTGCACCGCAGGCGCACAGAGCAGGGACTGTGCAGGCAGGGTTTAAGGCAGAGGTGGGCTCCCCACTGGAGGGAAGCTGCGCTCCATTTCCCTTGCAGATGGTTTTCTGAGGCTCTTTATTCCTTCAGTGCAGCCTGCCCAAGGCACAGAGAGAATGTGAGACTTTTCTGAGCAGAGGCAGGACCTTGGAAACCCCATTTCATCACCTTGTGGAGAAAAAGCAACAAGCCCAGCCTCCCAACCATCCTCCAGCAGCTCCCCAGCAGAGTCCTTGCCCGGGGAGGAGGCTGGCAAGGGTCCAGCCTGCCTGGATACTGTGCCGGGAGCTTGCAGCTGCAGGAATGTCTGGGAATGGCAGGCACACACAGTTTTTTTTAATTGCATGCTTGTGCTTCCACCACTTCAGTCCATCCCAGATGGGTGTCTTGGGGGGTTGGTTTCTTTTTTTGCCTTCTTTTTCTTCTTCCCTGCATCCTGCTTTTATGTGGACAGGGAAAGAAGGGTAAGGGGGAGCAATTATAAGGCAGGCTATTGTTATGGAATGATCCCCTGCTTAATCTAAGGCTTTGAAGAGACACAGAAACAAAGAATTTTTGGGGTTGGAAAGGACCTTAAGATCATCTAGTTCAATCCCACCTGCCATGGGCAGGGACACCTCAAACTAAACCATGTCACTCAAGGCTCCATCCAACGTAGCCTTGAACACTGCCAGGGTTGGAGCATTTACCACTTCTTTGGGCAGCTTTCCAGTGCCTCACCACCCTCACAGTAAAGAACTTCTTCCTTATATCTAACCTGAACTTCCCCTGAACATCCTCCAGACCAGGTGACAACAGTCTTATCTTACCCTCATTTCTGTGTAACAGTTGGGTTTTTTTAAACTCTGAGAAGTCAGTTTTCACTGTTGGTAGTGGTGGAAAAAGTAGGGCTTTCAGAGGACACAAACCAGTGTGAACAAAATTGAAGGAACACATTTCAGAAAACCCCAACGTGCCTGAAAACCCAGCATGCAAGGAGGGGTGTTATAACAGTATGAAGCTATGAAACATAACTTTGGCAACCTGTCTTTTACACCTCAAGAGGCTAAATGCTACCCATATGCAATGGATGAGAGCACATCTTGAAAACTGAACAAGTTCTGGCAGTCACGTGCAAACTACTAAGAACCGCCAGCTCTATCATTAAAACTCAGACTGAGCACAACAAAGAGGCACATTCCAACTGCAATACTGAGTTTGAAGCCATCACACTAGATTTCAAAAGCAAATGGAGTTCATAAACATGCAGTCTCTTACACCACAACCTTACATCTTATCTCTTCCACTGAAAGGCATGGTTCGGCTGTCTCAGCCTCTTTTCCTCATCCTGCAGCATCAGTACTCTACAGGAAAGAGCATCACCAAGAAAATCCTAGTGTTGCTGTGCCACTGGGAATTTCGAGATAAAAAATTTTAACAAGCATAACCTGCCAGAAACTGTGTTGAATTATTATCCATGTTCAGCAGAAGTCACCATCCTTCCCAGTGGTCTCTGTTCCCTCAGAGAGAGAACAGCTTAACTCTACACCTGCTGCTCCAGCCCAGTTCCATCAAGATGGATTTGAGGTCCACTATTCCAGCAAACACAGACTACCCTGGCAGAGCAGTGTGGGGTAAAATCTAGTGAAATCCTGCATGGTTTATTCTCACTGAGAGCAGCCACATCTGCTCACAAATCCATCACCTGCACAAGCATTGCTTCTGCACCAATGCTGCTGCTAGATGAGACCATCTTCCATGACAGGGCTGCCTCTGCCTGCTTGGGCTTTGGCTCCCACCAAAGAATCAGTCCTGCAGGCTGTATTTACAAGATCTCCACTGTGAGCCCTGAGAGGGCACTAAGCAATACACAGCTATTCAAGCCTTCCCACTGAAGATATCTGCTTCTGGCATATGATGTTCTTAAATGCCATCAAAAAAGACTGCACTAGGTGACAAAGTGCTTTATGATTGTTTATGGTCACCACAGGCAGCCTCAGATTGAAGTATCTACTCATCTCTGGACTGTTCACTACCAATCAGACACAATGTACCCAACTTGCTTAATACAAAAACAACCCAGACATGCTGAAGCAATTGGTACAGAAAATTCAGCTGAGGCTCTTTTCGTAAGCAGCCTGACCACTGCAATGATTTTTTTCTTGTCTTCCATATATAGCTGTGACAACTGCAGTAAAATATTCGCTCAGCCGCCCTCCCATAGCCCACTAAATCTGTAACCACCCACCCACATCGCAGATGTACTCAGAAGTTACGAGTCCCTCCCTCCCTATTTACACAGTGTGACAAGCTGGGATGCCACCACTGCAGCCGTGTTAGCGCTCCAGCCCTGCCACAAGGTACTAAATCTGTGGCTCCTGTGTAAGGAGCAATGCCTAGCAAATAGGACAAGCCGCCTGGATGACATCTTGAGTACAACAGCAGTATAACTCTTGTGTTGTTCAAGCTCACTGCAGGACAGAGCTGGTTGGAAACAACCATAAAATCATAAAAAGAATTATTTTATTTTAATAAACAGTTAATAAGTCATATTTTAGGCACTGCATATGCAGGGGCAGACTGCAAAATATTTCATGGTTCCATGTTTTTTTCTTCATGTACACATCTATCTAGCAAAATTTCACAATATTAATGAGCAAGATCTTCACTTCCCTTACTGCTACACATCACCATAACTACGCAAAAGATGCACCTTCCACTTAAAGCTTCAAAAATTTCTTAAAGTTATCTAAACTATAGCATTTCAACATGACTTTGTCCCTACCTTGTCTATCAACAAGGTAGGGAGCAGAAGCAATACCCCTCTGCCTTGACCATCTTCCTGCGCTGTACGATTTCTAGGACACGCGTTAGCTCAAAGGACACGCACTTCTCAGATGCTCTTCCACTTCTCTCAGCCCTTCCCTGGACCCCCTTAACAAATCCTACAGCTATATCATTTCCCAATAAAATACTAGAAGCTCTTTTTACTCCCCAGAGTTGTTACACGGTGTCCTTTCAACATGAGCCTCTTCACCAGTTAAAAGACTGAGCACTAGATAATAACGGAGAAAGTACCCTAATGGGGCAGAGCTGCTCCTCACATAAAATTGTGAAGAATAACATTTTATGACCTTATTTTCCCTCACTCTCAGAGAGGGATGGAAAAATTCTCTCCTTCCCTCCTCATTTCCCCCCCATCCCAACGTTTTTGCTTGGTTTTTAGTTCAAATGAACACCACCAGGATAGAAAGATTATTTGCTAAAAAGAAGACTGTGAGAAGTTAACATGGTTGTTGAGCATTTAAATAAACTGCCTGCCAGTACACTGCCCATAAGGTCCTAGTATAGAGGCCCCACCATTCACTCCCTAAGCAGGAACATCCCTGTTTGGCTTGGCTCAGCCTCCTGAAGCAATGTGTCACTAACTGGAAACAGGCGGGTTTGCACGGAGCTTCCAAGAAGAGGCTCAAAGGAGTGATGTAACACAGGCACCCCCCCTCAAACCAAGCCAGGAAGAAACAAGAGGATGCTGCTCAAGGAACTGAGTCTTTGCTGGGTCCCTGGCTAAACTAACTTGGAGCATGTTCTGGGAAGTGCGACTGTTTTGTCTGCATGTTTACTGATGGCTGGGGCTTGGGTGTCTCTGTGGGTCACAGACGGGACTGCTGAGAGCTGCGGTTAGGAGCCTGAAAGCGCTGGTTACGTTAATTGTGCCCTTGCACTTTACAGAAATCTTTGACAATCTGTCTAGAGACTAGAAGAAAACCATGACAGCTACCTTCTTCCTGCTGCTACGAGACACTTCACAAGCCTATATGTAATCTCAGGGCTATTTTCACACCAGGCCCCTCTCCCTTCCCAAGTACAAAGGAAGAGATCAGCACCTGTATGGGTACAAAATGTCATGGCCAAAAACATACTCAAGTCCAAGATGGTTCAAATATCTCTGCTTAAATCGAGAGCTCTGAAGCAATGCATTTCATGGACACATTTTAGGTAGCCACACAGCCATTTCCCAGCAGTCCTGAACAGCCTCTTTGGTACGTATTGCAGACCACTGAAGTCACAGCCTGGCCTGCACACAAATCATTACACTTCCTTGTCCTGTTTGTCTCCAGGTTTCTTCCCACCCCTGCTTGATCCAGATTTTCTCTGGCATGTGCTCATTCACTCTGGATTATCTCCACGGGCCTTTGACTCACATTCTTCCCTTGCTGCTAGACTAAACTGACAGAGTGTAGCCCCTTGGCTCAAACACCAGATCTCTTGTCTGAGATCTACACAGAAGCATGAACTGAGTTTTTTGGGACACCTGCCTGAAAGTGCCTTAGAAGAGTTCAAGGAAGAGAGGACACATAATTGGAAAAATTATTGAAAATATCTGAAATTGAAAATTGAACGGAAGGCCTTCCAAGGCCTTCTAGCAGCAGTACTTTGAAAGTCAAGGTCTTTTAAAAATCACTGTTCTTATGGGAGAAGCTTTACACCTCACTTGTGCTTTTACTTCTGTATTTTCTGTTCTGTCTTGTCAATAACCCAGGTGTCCAACTGCCCAGAGGCTGCTTCTGGGGTGCAGGCAGCAGTCTAGAACAGCAGAACTGCCCCCCATGCTGCTCTTGTACAGGCACACCAGGTCCAAGAAGCAGAGATCTGCCAACCATGTGTTGCAGCCTCTACTGCTGCTAGGAGCTGACCTCCATTACATAAGCCAAGCAGAAATGAGATAAGGCAGCTCTGCAAAGATAAACCTGCTGTCCATCAATCACAGGTTAAGCACATGTCCAGGCTGTGGGCACTTAGAGCAGTTTAAGGCATTGAATGTAGTGTGCTATTGCTCCACTGCCGCAGGTTATCTTCCCGCAGCAGGATGGCAAAGGCAGTCACAGAGTACCCCTCTGCTCCACTAATTAACTGGTGCTGAAGGACCAGCACTGCTCACCTCTCTCCCATCCCTGGACAGGCATGAGTGGTGACTCCCAGCAGCACATGCAGCCTCAGCCTCTGCTGGTAGACCCAGCTGAGCCCAACCAGCCTGACAGGGCCATCAAGCTGATGAGGGAGCTTCATTTCCAGCCAGACCTGTTGTCAGTGCTTCTCCAGGAGGCACCCCATGTCAAGCAGCAGGTCAGGAAGGGGTCATTTCATGACTGCAGCCGCTCCCCCATCAAAAACAAACATCACAGGCACTATGGAAGCTTTATGCCCTGCTTTAGAGAAGCTGGGCACTCTCCTGGCAATCACTGCGTTTCCAATACAGCTTTTGCATGTTGCCAGTACAGCTTTTGCATGTTTCCAAGCTACATCTGCTGTCCACACTATACTTGAATAAAATATTTTCTTCCTAGCACATTCCAAAGTAAATCCAAAGCAGCACCCCCACCAGATAAGGGTATGCCATACCATGGAAGACGTTTAAAGGCAGCGTCTTCTATCTGCCAGTTACCTAATCACAGAGCATATTAAGGAAGACAAATCGTTCACGCTTCCCAAACGTCCTGGGCACTCTTCTCCTCCTGCCTCAACCTGTGTGCTAAAATTAAACACAAGTCCCATATAAAATATGGGGAGACCAACCCCACATCACATACAAACTACCTGACTTGTTAAAATGCCACAAAAGTTCTGGATAGACATCAATAAGGTAAGGACTGCCATAGGCAATGGATGTTAAGCTTCCTCCAGCTGGTGACGTAGACAAGCACAGGCTTGTAGTATTGTGACAAAAGAGGTAGAGGGACAGCAATCTTCCACTCTTAAAAATGAGGGTAAAAGTTGGTTCCATTGGTACAACTGGGATCATATCAGCTGCCACCTTCAACTAGTTCTACTTTTAAAATGAAAGCTAAACTTTTCTGTCTGGGTATTCATCTCACCTCCTTATATGTTCAGTCTATTGGGTTTTCCACATATCATAACAGCTTTCATTTATTCCTTTCTTCTGCCCTCTTTCACCTGCCAGGGCTGAAGACCCTGCACAAACTGACACTTATCAGATGTGGTTTAGCCAGTCTGTTCCAGACAGAGGTACAGGGAGTACAAGGCTGTCTTTGGTACTCACATCCAAGAAGGAACATACAGAAAGGTGGTCTTGTATTTCAGGACTAATGCTTTTTTCTACCAGAAATCTTACCCTTCCCACATGCTTTATATGCTGTCCCCTTTTATATGGGCCAAGAGGTGTCATGATAAAGGCAAGCTGTTCAAAATAGGTTGAAGAGATTAAAGCATTTGCTTAGACTCTACTGAAATCAACGCAGTGTAGGAGAATGACCAAATGCTGTGATGCATTTGGACAGATTAAAAGTCACATAGGGTGTTCTGTACATTCTGTCTTGCTGATCATGAACATGTTGACTCCAGAGAGTCAACAGGACCAGCAATAAAGTTTTACAGCATTTAAACCTAGAAAGGACTATGAGACCTTCCCAGTATGACCCTTCCACATGTCCCAGTCCACCGTTTTCCTGAGGTACCCTTTTATAGGGCCTGATAACTTGTCCTTTGTTGAAATATAACTGCTAGCACAGAACATGGGTGTACTGGAAAGATTGAGAAATGAGCATTTTTCCCCTCCTCAAGTGTATTTTTAGCTTTTGTTGTTGTCAGTGTTGTTATGCTTTCCAGTTCTAACATGAATTTTCAAAAAAAAAGTATTTTTCCTTCAGAATCACCTTAACAGAGCACATGGAGCCACTCGTCTGCTCTGAACTCTAGACCATTTTCCCCAAGTTCTGATTCCAGCACACACATTCACCTGTCCCATAGATACAGACACATTTTTTGTTCTTAGACACATAACGTTGCTTCTGGATCTGGATGAAAACCTTGAGGAGCCTCCTGTCTGGAACCTTTTTGCAGAACCCAAGAAATCAGTCTTCTGACATCAACTGTCCAGTAGCAACTATGAGTCAACCCCTTAATTTCACTCATTTTGTAGTAAAATTTTTTAATTACTACAATGAAATAAATATCCAATTACTTGCAAAGGGTCTCCATTTTCTTTTTCATCTGACAGAATCAAATCAGATTTGTCCAACTATACTGCTTTTCATAAAATTCTGCCTTCCAGAGTTAAATCATATTTGCATCCTTTCACTCTAAATACTGATTCCTACAAGATTCCATGGATCCTTAAATATGTCTGGTTCCAGGATCTCCAGTACATAGTTTTTATTTCCTCCCCTTTAATCTTTCTTAGTCAATTTAATGTTTTCATGGCATCATGACCCCACGAGAATCAGTGTCAACAAGCTAAACTTCTCCTTTGGGACCTTTCAGCCTATCTGGATTTCCAGTTTTCCAGATTCCTTGGTTCCAAGACATTTTGTAACCCAATTACTGGCAATACTTAATTCTCATACTACACCATAAAAAACCCCCTTTCTACCCGCATGCTTGCCAATATCGTCTTTTCCCCTTGGATAGTCCTAGCTGATCATCATCACCTCCTCCCTACTTCACACTTACTCTTTTTTACTCCTCTCTAATATGTAGGTATTACTTTGGGCAAGAAAAGAAAAGGTATTTTCAGAGGACATTAACAGTTTAAAAAAAGAACAGCATAATGATAGCTTAAGATTCATAATCCCCTGCATGATAATGATAATTTTATTCCAAGCACAAAGCTCTAAAGGATCTTGCCATGGGTACAACAATATTCATTATCTATGTGCTATGAGAACCACAGCTGTAACAAAAGTTTTCATAGACTCTCTATTCTGGTACTGATACCAAGAATTACATTATATACATCATATGAAACTGAGAATGAAGTTTCCATAATATTAATGTAAGCTTAGCATAAACTGTTTTGATCATATCACTTCCACATCCTCTTCCAAACACCTGTCAAACCAATACGTATTTAAGGTTTTTAATCCTTCCTCATAAACCTATTTCAGTCACTTCTGCTGTTGTTCTTTGAATTCTCTCAAATTAGCCTCTCTCTCTCAGATATCCTGGCATCAAGAATTAAAAGCCCACAGCCAAACTACAGCATACTGACACCTACAAGCCCCATGTTTCCATGCATCTCCCCAAACCATACTTTTCAACACCTTAATCACTGCAATGGCAATGGTGCAGTTACTTGGCCATCCCCAGTCACAACCCTGGCTCCTTTGACACACAGTCTTTACAGCTTTCTGCACTGAGTAACTTCAACTGTCTCTTCCCTTGGCCTTCAGCAATGCAAGTTTCTGCAGATTCTCATTTTATGCCTGTATCTCCAAACTCCCTTTTCCCCTCAAATACCTGCAAATTTGAAACAAAAATAAAGTCCAGAAGTTCCTTGAAGTTCCAGTAGCTCCATCCCAGCTACCATATCATATAATGTCCCTCTTAAACACTGAAGCCACATCTTAAAAGCAAGTAAGATTTTTCATTCCCAACTAATCTTGCCAGAAAGCTGTTCCAAGCAAAGTAGCGAGAAGAGGGCTGTCTGTATGCTTCTCTTCCATATCTTTCTCATGAAATCTACAAAGGATGCTGTAGACAGGAAATTATTTCAATTTTATTTTCTTTTTAGGAAAAAACACAAGACATTTACTGCACATTTTTCCAGGTCAGTGCCACTTTTTTGTTAGTTTTGATCTTGCAGATGTATTTGTAATTGAGAAAAAAGCAGCAACACAAATTAAGTCCATCTTTCCCCTGTAGTTTTGCAACATATTTCTAACAACCCCACAAACAAGCAACAGAAATGAAGACACATTCCTAAGTCCCAGAGCAGACCCCCACTGTGCTTTTTCAGCAGAGAAAGATAATAGGCAACAGGAATTCAGCTGAACTAGTACAGCAGAATGAGAAGTCACAAGTCACCCTGGGCAAGTACAAAAATAGGACTTTTCTTTCTCTTTTAGTCCTTCTTGTGACAGCATCCACTGAAAGCCATGAGGTGCAAACCAGGCAAATAGAAACAGAACTGCAAGAGCACCAAGGCATGAGGAGGAGACAAGTTTTACATTCAGAAAGCTCATGCCTTAAAAATAGTGCCAAAGCTCATTTCTGCCATGCCTGTTTATCCAAGGAGTCCTGCTGAGCCATGCCTTCCAGCTGTCAGTGGGATGAGCCAGCTGAGTACGCCAAGGGAAGGACTGCGGCACAGCATCCTCGCACATCTAGAGCCCTCCTGCATCTGCCTACTTCTGCATTCCCCAGATGACTGGAGAGCTGTTGTTATTGATTTGATAACCTTGGGCAGGAGCTTCCCAGCAAGTCTCATCTTTGGCTCTTTCAAGGGTGCTGGGAGGGAAGGGGGCAGGCAGACATGCAGGCATCAGTCTGAAGAGGGAAGGGGGAAATGCTTTCCAATGAGAGGAACGGCAGATGGCCCACAGCCAGCCAGAACAGACACCCCCTGAGAGCCCTCAGTCCAGAGAGCATTTCACCAGGGAGGCATCAGAGACTGTAGGCAGGGTCAGTTCAGTTTTCTTCTTTAAAAAAAAAAAAAACCAAGCAAAACCAAGTCTATGCTTTGTGCCTTCCCTCTGAAAAACACAGCTTCCCAGCCTGCCTCAAACACCACACCAGTCCCAACACTGAATCACACACACGGCTGTGTGGGGCGGATGGATGCTGGAGGGGAGAGAGAACCTGAACTTGAGAAGATGAGATTCTGGGGATCGAAGGGATTAAAAAAAGAGCAGGAA
>JAVHNF010016139.1:18060-33594 GCA_034783455.1 Micropsitta finschii | reverse complement strand
GAGGGCTTTTTAGTGTTCAAGATCCAAACCCAACTTTTTCATTTATATATCTTCACTAAAAGCGGGTCTGAAACTACTGGTACAAATTTAGTTCTACTTTTTGTTAAAATACACCCCAAATCCTTTAACAATTTTTAGTGTTATGTCAAATCAAGTGTAAATTATCTTTTGAATGCAAATGATCCTTCATCTTTCTGATTTACAGCAAAGGTAAATTTCTTGATACTTCCACTGCTTTTCCACAAGTTCCCAGTAGTCTGTAAAAACTAGACATACTCACAGTTTAATTAGCTAAAAAATTTAACATTACAACGGAAAAACTTTGAAAGTGCTCTTTTCTTCCCTCCAAGTACAATATGAAGGTCTGGTAAGGATAAAACTAATTCAATTAGTTTTGCAGAGTGCTGCTTTCAACACAGAATAACCCAGATGTTAATTTCTGTAATATTTCTAGCTACATTCAGCTGGAGACAGCTAGAGTATGTCCATTCTCAGGGGAAGTATTCTTTGTCTCTCTGTTACCTACTTGAATAGTATGTTATTGCATGTATGTGCTAATCTTCCCTGCAGTTTCTGTTGTACTATGCTGCATTTTCCATTATTTCTTGCTTATTCTTAGAGCCAGTTAGCAGCAGTATTTGGCTTACTTCAGCTAAGCTGAAAGTGTGGAACATACAAAAAAGGGAAGATGCAATGTAAGGGGAAATGACAAGTTGGGAAGTGTCTGTTCAACATTCAGTCGCGCTTTCCACTTCCCATGCTAGTGGTACTTTCTAAAATAATCTAGATGCTAAGAAGGTAATAATATCTTTTCATTAAAAAGGAGAGTCTACAGATTTGTACAAGGCCCAAGAAAGAAAAAGTATGGTGAAAAATAGGAAACAGATTTCAGCCTTAAAAGAGAATCTGAAACTCAGAAATGCTAAGAAATGGGGGCAGGAGGTATGGGAGTGTAATGGGAGGGATGAAACACAACATTAGTCATATTTTCCGTTTGTGTAATACTTGCATTGTTTGTGTATGAATGGGTGCCCTTGTTCTTCACAACGTTTCAAGCATTAATCCCATCAGTTTGAGTGGTTTCTATCTGGACTTGCAAGTTATGTTACTGGTGAGCATTCTTCTGAGCATTCTATATTCACTTTATAGTTTGCATTTTGCAAGATGCATAGGGATTCCCATGAGCAATCTTCTAGCTAAAATTGAAGACAGACCAAAATAGCAGAAAGATGCAATAAAGCTTTGCTGAACAGTTCCTATTCTCACAATTACAGTGAATTTTCATTAAATGTCTGTCTCAAGACAGCTTCTTCAGGTGCAAGATTGCTATAGGTTTCTGGCTCTCAAAGGTACTGAAACTCTATACCTCTTTATTATCCTCTACATCATGTTATTCCGTACTCTCATCTTCCAAGAAAACCTGGCTAAGGAAGGAGCTGCCACTTTAGAAGGAATGGCAGCCACACACAGGAAAACACAGCTTGCATTCCTGAGCCATTGAAATATTTTGTTTTTATGGATGTTCCAATATAAAATTGCCATCCTTTTAGGGAAAATTACTTTTTCTGAAGAGACAATGAGGCATCATACCTAGTGTATATTATAAACTAGGAAATTTAAGTGGTCTCTGAAGAAAAAAGTTTGGAACATATCAGATAGCAGCAACAATAAGTAGGCTTATTTTATAAAAAATCTTAGCAAATGTGCAGAGTTTAATAATACCTAATTAAGAGCAAGAACATTAAGAAGATGTAGACAATAAAAAAGTTTGTGTTGTGTCTCAAAGGATAAGAAGGGAAATTTTTTTTATTATTAGTGGACAGAAGAACAGTTCAAAGATAAAATTGAATATCAATAGTTGCTCATAGCTTCATAATGTTGTTAGGCAATGCAAGGAATATTGGGCTATTGCATCCTGGGGTATTCAGGAGTGGATATATATTTGTTTCTGCTCTGTAGGAAAGAAGTTCAATGTGTATTGTAGCTGAATGTTTCAGAACATCATTCCAGAACCCACTTCAGCATCACCATCTTTGTCATGGATTTTTTTTTTTTTTTTTTAATTAGCATTCTAATAATGAGTCTTGTTTATATTTTGGGTATTCTAATGTTTCCATATTAGCCACAGTGTTTTTGTGATCGCTCTGGTTTGGGAGGACTAAAGACAGAGATGCCAAGTGAAAGGATGTGAAGGCACTGTGAAAGGAATAACATTATCAGTTGCCTTGACTTACCCAAAGAAAAAAGACCACAAAATCAAAACCCACAAACTCACAAAATCCCCTTCTTTTTCTTCCTCTCTTAGATATTTTTATTTTATCAGTTAACAAGAACTTAAAGGTGATTAATTTGCATAATGAATCCTTTGAGATATGGAAGTCATGTAGGCTACAGCTAAATATAGGCTATTTTTAGACTTATGATAGTGGTAGCATTGGGTACCTCCAATATAGACAAGAACTCCAGTGTTACAAGTCCTTAAACTGAAGGTGATTAACTTTTCTGGGTTTAGCTATGAATCTAAGAAAAGTGAAATATCACCAGCTAGTCAGTTCAATGTAGATGCTAATAAACAAAAAGTAATTTAAAATCAGATAATTTTCTGGGATTCATTTCATTAAGTACAAATAGGAATCAGAAAACGGGCACTTTTTCATCATCTATAGATCAATGTAAAACCAGAGTAGCTAAACTTGAGGTAAATGAATAAAGCACAGGGTTGAGTGTGTGTGTGTGTGTGTTTCTGGCTGTTGGTGTGATTTTTGTTTGGGGTTTTTTTGGTTGGTTTGGGTTTTTTCCTGATCTGAAGCCTATTTCTAATATAAACCAAAGTAGCCATAATATCATGCTATCCATAAGGATTTGACACATGTGCCAGCAAAACCTTCTGCTGTAGAATTCTGCTGTTACAGGGGCCTGAACTGGTATGATAGGAATGTTTGCCATAAAAAGGAATTCCTCTTCCAGAGGTGTAATTTGACTTTCCTGTGTTGGGCTGAGCTTGTGTCCCTTATGAAACCTTTTTTCATTCTCAAGAAGTGCATTATGCACTTTTTATTTATGGTGTTTCTTGTGGAGGTTAAGCTAAGCTTTTTTAATAATGTGGGTGGAAACAGCAGAATGAGGCAATTACTTTCATATTTTATTTATTTATTCTGTTTGTTTTATTTTACTCCCAAAGAGCATCAGAATTATTCTTTAGCATATATTATTTTGTTTGTATTTAAGTGGTTTAAATGAAGTTTTCAACTACATTTATATAAAATTTTAGACCTCCTAGCTCTCTTAGTGTTTGTTTAAGAAGCAGAAAACATTGCAAGAGCCTGTCTTCAGTATGGGTTAATAAATTGCTGCTGTTTTATTATATAGAAAGTTTTTAATAGGACAAATACTTATTTCAAAAGAAGCTAATGTGAATTCTTTCCATAACTCTTTTTTGTATAAACCTCCATATTGTTTTTCCAGAATTTTACATTCACGAATCAGTACGAAAAATGCATGAGAAAAAGAGACCTAGTTAATCCTATTTCTTTGCTTCATTGATAAACTAACTTTTTACATTACATCTTGCACCTCAGAAATTTGCAAATATTTGGAGATTTTTTCATGTCCTGACCTAAATTTAGGAAATATTCAAGATCAGTCTCTAATCAGTAACTATGTAGTTACCAGTATAAAGAAGTTTCATAATTTCTTTTGTAATTCTGTCTGGATTAAGCAAAAAGCCACCACAGGCCTATGGAATGAGAGATAAAATTAGTTTTAGTTTCTTTTGTGAAGAGGTTTGTGCCCATATATGTCTAAGAAAAGGGGACACTTTAATCCTAGAGCAAGGCAAATACTATGTATCAGCAAAGACAGTGTAGGAACAATTTTTTAAAATAGGTAATAGAAAATCTTCATTTTTTTGAATAATAGGAAAAGATTAATTAAAACTGGTGCATATGCTTAGACTGGCTATTGCAGTTGTAATCTCAAAGGAAAATTTATGATCCTAGTTTAGTGTAGTAAAATGTAGGTTAATCAGGGATGATGCTTCATTATCTTCGGATGAAGAGATGTATAGTCCACAAAGAACTGTACAAAAGGCGCATTATCTTTTCATCAATATCTTTAGTCAGGGTATTAGAAAATATCTCTGTCAGGGCACTGAATTTCTGAGCCTTCTACTAGGAATAGTGGGGACAAACAGCTCATCCAGCTTTAGTGCCTGCGATACCATGGGTGAACTTGATGATCTGAGAGGTCCCTGCCAATATTCTGTGTTAAAGAGGGCATGGTTTAGCCAATATACCATTGAGCTGACCTGCATTTACGAAGAAAACATAGTACACTCAAATTAATGTGATTTATGTCAGAAAATGTTTTTGTTAGAATTTTATGAAGAACATCAAGGACAAAGTTACAGTATCAGTAATGACTTTTCTTCTGGACTATCTTAAATGGGCTCAGACTCTTAAATGACACTTGACAGCCTGTAATATCTTAAAGGTTGTAAGTGTTCCTTACAAATGCTCTAGTAACAGTAAGTCTTCATAAAGGAACAGAAATAACCCATAAGGAAGAGAGATCCTGTACTTACATCAATTATTCATTTCATAACAGGTGGGTATAAACAGGAACAGATAGGCTTATGAAATAGCCTAGCAGAAATGTGACAAATTCTGCCCAGTCCTATAGACATACAAGGGACACCAGAAAGTTTTGAAAGAACAGACTTTGAAGAAGAGGAGAGGTCCATCTACATGAAGGCAAGGGAAAAAATTAATTTAAATGTTCTAAAAGTGTAAATTTAAATTGCATTAGTTCAACCATGTAAACAACTATGTGAGTACTTTCCCTAAAAATTAATGTGACCTAAATCTGATTTAACATAATCTATTTCCTGGGTAAATTAAGATAAACTGAATTAATTCTGAACCAAGGGGATTTAGACAGCCAGATAATAAGGTAAAAGTAACCTAGTTAATTGTCATTATTTTTGTGAAGTATACTGATATAAAGTCTAACAACTGAGTGTGTTTTGCAAGATTTGTACAATTAAAATTTTCTTACTAACAATTTCGGCAAGCATGTAGAATGCATTCAACATATAGGGCCAAATATCTCAACAAAGACAGGATAGACTAGGACAGGAATATTTTAGCAGAACATGTTTTGGTTTAGGTTTGTTTTGTTGTTGATTTGTTTGATTGGTTTTTGTTTTGGTTTGTTTTTTTGATTTGGTGTTTTCTTTTTCCCACCACCCCAAACCAACCCATAACAGCTCTCCTCTCCCCCCTGAAAAAGAACCCAAAAAAAAAAAACACACAACCAGCACAACAACAAAAAAGCCCCCAAAATTACTTTTTTTTTTTTTTTTTTTCATTTTTAATATGGGTATTTGAAAACTGAGGTACAAAATAGAGGGAAAAGGGGACATATATTTCCAGTACAGTCACATAATGAAAACCAGGTATGAGAAAGATTAGAAAGAGAATTTGACCAGTTAAGAACTGTCAGTCCATGCAGTTAGTTTTTCCTAAATGCCACATGTAAAGATGGGCATGAATGTCAAAGAACATGTCCTGCAACGATCAATACGAATAGATCTGTTCATTCATAGCAGCAGCTACATGCACCTCTGAATTACAGGACAAATACCTTAATCTTGTCCTGGTATTAACAGCCTATTAAGAACACATTACGAAAACCTTTCTAACTGATATCAATTTCAGAAGGAAACTCTAATTGTGAATTGTTTTAAAACATTACAGTACGACTTTGGATAAGAGAGTTATAAATTTTATCATACAAGAGAACTCATTCTGATCTCATCTAAACCTTCCTCTATCACTAAATACTGTATTAAATCAATAAGTCTTGGAGTCTCAAATTATTGTATTTGGGCTTGTGAGATTAGTGTTATGTGTTTATATTATTCCTCAAGACAGTCCATTATTTCTGATTAATTTAATTAGGCCAGTAAATGGCCTTTTATCTTTGTACTTCCAGTACCTGCTCTGTGCTAACATTTGTTTGGGTTTATATTTAATAAATATCCCCTGCTTAACCCTTCAGCAGCAGCTTGAACTGGAGTGTTAGTAATGAAGATGAATGGAAAAAAAGACAGGAGAAAAGCATTAAAATGAAATGTATTAAGTTGGCTGAGAAACCTTAAAGACTCATGTAACAAATGATGCTACAAGTGCATCAAGGCTGAATACATATAAAATTGAGTCAACTGGGTTACTTCTTCAAGGTCACACCTAGAGATATTATATTTATAGTTTTTGCCACTCAACTTGTTTGGATTAGTGAAGAGTAAAGAAATACTGGGGAATAAAAGAAATTGATAACTTCCAAACAATGGCACTAGTTCTGTTGGACAATATAGAATCATAGAATAGTTAGGGTTGGAAAGGACCTTGAGATCATCTAGTTCCAACACCCCTGCCATGGGTAGAGACACTTCACTAAACCATTCCACCCAAAGCACTGTCCAACCTGGCCTTGAACACCACCAGGGATGGAGCATTCCCAACTTCCTTGGGCAACCCATTCCAGTGCCTCACCACCCTCACAGTAAAGAACTTCCTCCTTATACCCAATCTAAACTTCCCCTCTTTAAGTTTTAACCAGTTACCTGTTGTCCTATCACTACAGTCCCTGATGAAGAGTCCATCCCAGCATCCTTATAGGCTCCCTTCAGATACTGGAAGGCTGCTATGAGGTCTCCAGGAAGCCTTCTCTTCTCCAGGCTGAACAGCCCCAGCTTTCTCAGTCTGTCTTCCTACAGGATGTGCTCCAGTCCCCTGATCATCCTCACAGCTCTCCTCTGGACTTGTTCCAACAGTTCCATGTCCTTTTTATGTTGAGACACCAGAACTGTACACAGTATTCCAAGTGAGGCCTCATGAGAGCAGAGTAGAGGGGCAGGATCACCTCCTTCGACCTGCTGGTCAAGCTCCTTTTGATGCAGGAGCATCCAGGATATGGTTGGCTTTCTGGGCTGCGAGCACACACTGAAGCCAGCTCATGTTCATTTTCTCATTGACCATCACCCCCAAGTCCTCTGCAGGGCTGCTCTGAATCTCTTCTCTGCCCATTCTGTAGCTGTGCCTGAGAGTGCCCTGATCCAAGTGTAGGACCTTGCACTTCAGTTTGTTGAAATTAATGAGGTTGCCATTGGCCCAACTCTTGAGCATGTCAAGGTCCCTCTGGATGGCATCCCTTCCATCCAGCGTATCAACCGAACCACACAGCTTGGTGTCATTGGCAAACTTGCTGATGGTGCACTCAGTGTCACTGTCCATGTCACTGACAAAGATGTTGAACAAGATCAGCTACAATACAGACCCCTGAGGGACACCTCTCATTATCTGTCTCCACGTGGACATTGAGCCTTTGCTTATGGTCATCCAGCAAGCATCCACTGGGTGGGCTTTCCATCAGATTTACGACTCTACAACTTAGAGACAAGGATGTCATGCAGGACAGTGTCGAACACTTTGCATGAATAGACGACATCAGCTGCCTTGCCCCTATCCATCAGTTCTGTAGCCCCATCATAGAAAGACACCAAATTGGTCAGGCAGGATTTTCCCTTAGTAAAACCACGTTGGCTGTCACCAACCACCTCATTGATTTTCATGTGCCCTAGCATAGTTTCCAGAAGAATCTGTGCCATGATCCTTCCAGGCATAGGGGATGAGACTGAGTGGTCTGTAGTTCCCTAGGTATCAAAAGCCACATTCAGTTCTGTGTTCATGTTATAGACCTGAGTTTCAGTATTGTCACCAATCATTTAGAAAGCTAAGAAAATACGTCTGTACTTTCCCATTTAGCTCTTAAGTCTTCACACCGGGTGAGGAGGCAGATCAGTGAAATTAAATGGTAGGGAAACTTTATACTAGTCAATATGAATTGCATATTTTAACAGCCCTCTGATTTTGATTCTTGGATCTTCTAATTTTTAAGTTTGATATCCTGGGTTGTTTTCAAATGTTGCAAAAGACTCCTGTTCACTGCTCTGAAATTATCACATATTTTGGCTATAACACAACAGTTAAAAGGTCCATCTGACTCAGTGATTGCTCTTTGGTGCCAGAGCTCCTTTTAAATATTTTAGGAAAGTATGGATACTAAAATCTGGTGTCAAAGAATTCTAAAGACTTTTTTTGCTTGGCTGATAATTGAAATTATTTGGGGTTTTTTTTTATTGTTTATTCTTATATATAGGAGAACTTTGATCTAAGCCACATATCTCAAATGTTTTCCTAAGGCTTCTGTAGAAAGAAGTTTAAGTTACAGTTAGACATAAAATTCTAAGAGATACAGTTGTTCATTTGATGTGATATAAAGTCAGTACCTAGGGAGTGAGAAGCCTAGACCTGCATCTCCATCTATTTAATCACAGGTGTGCTTCTACATCTTGTGTTCCTGCCTATTGGAGAGGGTCTCTGTGGTCTAACTTGAGGTTTCTCTGCCACAGCTTAAGCCAGCAAAAAGCTGCAGTTCTTGACAGTAAAGGTACTCATCAGGTCTAATGCAGCTTATTTTCTTCCGGCTGAGGAGGCAGCAAAAGGAATATGTAGATACATCTTTTAACTGCTTTGGGATGATGGTGGTGGTAGCATTTGGGGGTATTTTCTCTTTTTCTTTTTCTTATTTTCTTTCCCCTTCTGGCTTTTTCAACATTTTTTTGGTTTTTTTGTTGTTGGTTTTTTTTTTGTCATTTTCTAGTGGTACCTATCAGCCATCAGATCCCAGAGCGCTCAGCAGTGCCAGTTTCCCTGCTGAACACCCTTCCTACCTAGCATCCCACTGGTCTGTGTGTGGAGTATTCACTAAAGAGCTGATGTTGCCTTTACCTCTCTATCTTGCAGATGACAGACATCAGCACATTCCACAGTGGATTTGAAAGGTATATAGCAACATTACTGTGCTGTTACAGGGCAGGTAGAAAACAATCTCGCTTTCTCAGTCCTTTCTCAGTCTAGCGATCTCCTACAACAAAGCAAAGTGGTGTTCAAAGGTCAGACCTTAAGAGCACTGGTAGAGAACTAACACTGAGTAATCCTCACTTTCACTTACAGAAAAAAATCTGGATTTATGTCAGATCCAAAAGTGCTGTGATGATAGTTTTATGGAATGATACAGATCATTTACTTTTGTAAGTAACAAGCTGAGCTTCTGCGCTCAGTCTCTGTAGTTCTAAATATGGCAGGAGAGATGTGTTAATATGATGGTTGATTGTATAACTACAACTTATCACAGGTTTTGCAAATTTAGAACTGTCTGTAATTGAACTAAAAACACTACTACAGAATAATCCCACATGTAAAGTTCTGATAATTAAACCCTTCTGACAATTACATCATGCATTATCAGGATTAGCCAGATCCGTTACTCATCACTGGTGCCTTGAACAAAACAAAGCTGGTACGCTAGGGACTGTCAGCTGAGCAGATGCTCCTATGGAGGACAGGAGCCAAGCACTGTTTACGTAATGCGAGCACCAGCATGCTGGAGAAAGATATTGCTTCAGTTCGCACAGTGTTCCTGGAGTTTAGAAACTAGGAAAGGCAAAAATCTGAAAGCACCATATTGACTATACCATATTTGAATATCAATTTATTTCATGTTCTGCTTTTCTGCTATAATTATGCTTTGCTGAAACCATTTTGTATGTATATAAAGCACCCAGTTTTGAATTTCTTCTGTTTTTGACAATTAGACAATAATCAACAGAACACAGGAGAAAAAAGGGAAGAGAGTTATTAAGAAGGAATATCATGTTAATTGTAGGAGTTTATATTGAAGATTGGGGATTAAAATAAAATGTGCAGAGACATTTTTGCTAGTAGTTTAGTGTGGAGGGGTTCTGTTGGTGGTGGGGGTTTGGGAGGTTTGGGGAGTTTTGTTGTTGAGTTATTTGAGGGGGTGTTGTTGATGTTTTTTTGTTTTGTTTTATTTGTCTAAATTGAAAGATTGATTGGAAAATCTAGTAATACCAGGAGCATAGTATTTCATATTGCTGTTTCTCCATACTGCAGAACAAACTTTCCAAAAAGGTTTCTGAGGATAGAAACTTTTTTCCTTACCCTGCTCTCACTACCAATTTCCTGTCCATGTAAATGTATGGAAAGCAAAAGTCTGGGTGTAATAGGAATGTGCTGTTTCCATAGCGTTTCACCCAGGCAGAAACTTTCTGATTAGCTTTTCATTTTCTGAAGCAAAATATTTTATTTGAGTGCTTGGTGAGGACTGTGGTAAAGCAGATAAGTCTAGGGGACCTGCTCCAGCTAGGGACTGCTCTTCAGGATCTAATACAGATTAAGAATCCATATTTCAGAGATTATGTCTTATTCTCTCCCAGCCTGATGAGAGCATGAAATTCTCTTCACAGAGTAATTGACAGCTTCATATGACAATGTGTGTGTGTTACGCCCTCTTTATTGTTTGGGATTTTTTTTTTGCTTTAAGGCAGTTTTCAGATAACCATAGTCCTTTGGGCTTCAGAGAAATTCCAGAGATGTGTGCAACTGCTAAATAGTAACTACTGAAAAATTGGAAAGAAGTCTTATATTGAAGTGAAAAATTTAAAAGGAAGTAGTTATTTATCTGTATAAGCATTGGACACTGGGAAATTTAGGATATATTGGCCCTGTCCAACTTGGCCTTAAAGCCTCTATGTCCTGTGCCAGAACAGGGCTGCGAAAAACTGAGATGCTGCAATTCTCAGACTAGTGTCTTTAACGTAAAGCCATCTTCATCTCTAGGTTAAATTGGCACAGTGAACTGTGTTGGTTGGAGTGCATCTCATGCTTAATTTCATGATCACTTCTGTGAGTGGGATAATAAATGGTAGAAAATTAGGATAAAGAAATGAGCATAATTTTGCCATTAGCTACTGTACTTGAAGAAAAGCAGCTGCATCTACAAAACTTCAAATCTTCTACAACTGGAACAGTATTTTTCAGTCATCCATTGTGTTGCAACTATTATGGAGCCTTCTCCCTGTTTACAGATGAAGTCATAGTGCTATTAATGAAGAGGCAAGGTAAGAGTGAGGTAGAAAATTATCACTCTTCAAAGTATGAATAACATTTTGTATTAAGGATTGCAGAGTCTTTATTAATTTTATAAACCATATCCATATCATACAACAATGTGCTCATGTTGCTTTTTGTTTAAATACTGGATGAATACTGAGAAAAAGAAAAGAAGGAAATTCATTTGTCACTCCATAATGAGTCATGTTATATGTTTGGCATTCTTTTTGTGGAAATTTGGATTATACTAGTTTGGGGTGTGAAATATTGACAGATTCTCAGGATTATAATCAAGTATGATCTAATCAAGTATGAGTGCTTGTAATCAGAAGTTTATAATTCGGGTTTTTTTTGTTATTTAGCTTTCTTTTTCTTAGCTAAAGCCATTGCTGTTAATTTTATACCTATATGTTGTGCACTGTGTATCTATTTCTGTTTGGGGATGTTTTGGGGACGCCTTGGATTCAGTTATATTCACTCATATTAAATGTTGCACAAGATCCTACTGTACACCAGCATTCGCCCTGCTATCTTATGCTCTTTTTTTGTTTTCATAGTGATAAACCCCAAATATACAGAAACTGTAGAAGGATCATTTGTCATGCAATTTATTTATAGCCTCAGATGATTGCACACATGATTTTCAGTTTAGAAGTTGAAGACATTGAGGAGATAAATCACAGACTAATTTCAGCTGCTTTAAGCAAGTTGCACCATCTAAGTTTGATATCTGTGTTTTCACTAATCAGTGGTTAGAGGAAAACCTCTTCGGAGAGTGATTCTGCTATTCTAGGGTAGGTATTTCAGATAAAACAAGCCACTTGGATATGGCTTTCTCCACTGACTACAGATAAGTCTGGATGATGAATTTAAATCAGGCAACTAACTTTCAAACTCTTAGATGAGGTGAACCTCACCTACAAATTATTGCACGGTTACAGAAAAGTAACAGTAGAAATCAGGAACACTTCTGAATGGTTCATGACAGATGTAGGTAATGAGATTTCAGTTAAAGCCTGATTTAAAAAGTGAAGCAATACTTAAACTAGTTAGTATTACAGGGCTAGCTGCCCTGAGTTCCCTGACTCACTCTGGGAAGCAGCACATCACAGTTCATATGTGCCAAGGGCAGGCTGCAAGTTCAGGGATGTCTAGAGAAGTAAAACACCCTTCCCTTACTTCCTCAGCTTGTTCCACCACTTTCTCTGTGTTTTCTAGCTGGAAAGAAAGCAAGCTTTTAAAAAGGCAAATATAGTTCACATGAAAGTCAAATTTCCTGGGGCTTCTTTCCATTCAAGCATGACTGCTGTGCTGTGTGTTCACATGTAATATGATTTTATAGTCTCATTACTTGGTGCAAGCTATGAATAACGTACAGCTCAGCCAAAAAGTGTGGGACGAAATGCAATTAAAAACCTTTGCTCTTGCTATGGTGGCATCTCCTGAGGAAAAATCAACAGTTACGTTTTGGGGAATTAAAAAACCAGAATGCATTCTGGCTGTTTGAGATGATCCCATATCAAAATGTAGCAGCCAAAGTCACCATCCAGCTGCAAAAAGGGGTCTTAGACAGCACCACAAAATGCTCACGGAGAGAATCTCTCTGTGCACTGCACCTCACCTCACTTCCGTCTGTGCTTATGAGATGCAGTTAAGCCCAATTAAAAACATGACTGGAGGGTGTTGCCAGAAAGAGCAGTTTAGTGCCTGCAATTAAACTGGTTGCTAATTATGTGGTAGGATTTCTTTTTTTTTTTTTTCAGTATTGAATTTGTTTCGCACAATGCAGTTTGTGCACACACTTGCAAGTGCTTCAGTGTGTGCAGAGCAAATACTGCTCTAAAAATCCTTTTTTTTTTTTCTCTCTTTTAGCTATCTCCTCCTTTTCCTCATTGCTTCCCCTACTTCTTAATTGTAAGTTATACGTATTCAATAAATGTATCATAATTCAAATTTACACCAGCATCATTCATAGAGTTTTTACTTTCTTGTACCAGGGCTGCTTTAATCTCCTGGTGCTCCTCTATGGAGGTCACTGTGGGCCTCTACTCATTTAGCTGCATGCTAATCTTGAATCCTTCAGCAGACTCTGCACCGTTATGGATAATTTTCTTTTTATTGTTGTTCTTTAATTAAACAGAAAATGATAAATTGTTTATGTCTATTGTGCAGTCTACAAATACTCACTTCCTGGTTCATTACCATTATTATATGACATGTGACAAGAATGGAAAGGGGTAGATTAATGGTGCTGCATGCTGATCACAGCTTTGCTTGAAATCACAGATATCTGCACTCTGACAGCCGTTCAGAGACTGCTGTCTGGCCTGATCAGATGTCTGAGCTTCAATCAAAACCCAGCGGCTTATTTTTTTTAACAATACACTTTCCAAAATTATTTATTAAAGAGATTATTGATCATTGTTGTAAGAAATATAATAAAGACAAAACTACTTAATATCAATAATGTCAAAAAGATAATAAAATGCAGGATGAAATCTTTAGACAAAATAAAAGCAAAGTTGCCTTCTACAAAGGACATTAAACATTAGTCAGATGAACCGTAGCCACAGCACAAAATTCTGCTTTCTCTGATGTAGAAAGATTGTGGGGAACAAGAGTGGTTGCAGAATATTTAGGGCTCTTTGAAGGTGCTTTTCACAGTCAGAAGACTGTTCTCTGTCCACTTACCTAGCTTTTTATTCTGCTTTTGTCTTTTTCTTTTCCATTCTCCTCAAACAGCACCTAGCCTCTGTTTTGTGGTCGGATGAACTTCTGCTGGTTAATTTGCTCTTCCATGTTATTCTATTGAATGCTAAGGATGTGAGTTTCCACTGCAAAACTGTTTACATCAGTGCAAAACTTTACTGTTTTGACTTGGTCATATTTGTGTAAAGGAAGAAAGTAGAAAAAGAAATTCAACAGTTGCAAAATTAGGATTTTTAAAGGGGATTAACAGCGATACATGTTTTTCTAACATGTGGGCAGTGACCTGCTTTTCCTTCCTCCTTTCCCTGCTTTGTAAAAGTATTTCCATCACTAATGTGCCTCTGTTTCTGGGCCTGCCAGTGGCAAATTCAAACGGTCCATTAACTGTGAAGTCAGTTTTCAATTCTCTCCTGCCTCTAGTTTGGCACACTTCTAGGTAACTTGTTTCATTGACTGAACAGTGATTCTGTACTGCACAAATGAACCTTGGGTCACATATCTTGAGGTTAATTCAAGCTATATAGCATTTTCTGTAAGAGAAGTTGTCATATTTTTTCAATAGAAGCAGACCAGCAATGTATGCTAAATGATAATTTGTTTTAATAGTAAATGTCCAAGTTTATGTTTAAACTGAGATGGGCAAAATAAAAGGCAGGATTTTGCTGGAGGGAATATGTATTCAAACAGGTCTTTCTGAGCTTAAGGGACTGCGGTTGTTAGATAAGCATGTGATTTTGCTGTGCAACTTGAAGATATATGTGTTTGATTACATTTAGTGGTTATTTCATGTTTATGGAAAAGATGAGAATAAAAAGCATTTTCAATTCCTTCCCTAACTATTTCATATCTTATCTACACTGTTCCATGGTTCAGAGTAAGGCTGTTTCTTACATTTCAAGTAGATCATCAGAGAGCATTGAGTTATGCTCTAGAACTGATAGAGAAATAAAAGAAGTGTCTTCCTATCAGTGAATTTCAAAGTGACATTCTTCCCTTAGATAGCAGTTCCTTGGACTTATTGATTTTGTGTTGTTTTTAAGTTTCTTGCCTTTCCCCACATCCTATAAGTGCATTTGTTTAGGATGGATCTTTCTTCCCTTTTTTTTCCAAAAATGGTTTGTAATGTTATTGCACACAACCCAGTGCAGCAGGAAAGTGACTGAAAAAATAATTCCCATGTATACTATGATCCTGCAATTCATGATTCCATTGTCAGTTTGGTTTGTTTTTCACTCTAGGCCACTCTTTTCTTGATTGCTTCAAGCTTGCAAAGTGCTCCTTGCCCAGGATGTACTGTAAGGTGAACAAAAACAGACAGACGACAGAGACCGAAGTCAGGTCTAGCACAAGAACTGTGTAACAAGACTTTCTTCCTGGCATGGACAGCAACAATACTTTTTAAATAATTCTATCAGGACTTGGTATTGTTTGAATGGTCTGTAAATCAGGTTGTATTGACTAATTTTCTGAAAATATTTCAATTTTAAAATAAAATACTGAACTTCAACTGTTGTGAACTTTTCCCATCATACGTGGGAAAACATATGGAAAACTTTGAAAACTGAAATTTTTATATTTATGGCTTTCATGATAAGTACAGAGGAGGTAGATATTATGGGGAAAAATAGCCACATTAAAACAAACTGCCATGGTTTAAGCCCAGCTGCCATGCAGCCCACTCGCTCACTCCCTCCCTCCTTTCCTCCCCACTTGGCTCCCAGAGGGATGGGGAGGAGAATTGAAAGAATGTAACTTCCACAGGTTAAGATAAGAACAGTTTAGTAACTAA
>JAVHNF010016139.1:3582-14760 GCA_034783455.1 Micropsitta finschii | reverse complement strand
TTACCTTCAGGAATCCAGAAGGTTAAAAATAATAATGAAAGTAGAAGTTACAAGAACTGGAAGGTCTTTCATTTAGAACATAAGAACAAAATTAAAGCACCTTTTGCCTACTGAGCAAGAATTTCTCTTCATTAAGTGAATAGAAGCTCTGAAGATGCATTCAAGATCGACCATATCCCTTGGGTCTGACAGAAGTAGAGGAATAACAATTAGGATTAATGTGACTAAAATGAATATGTCAGGAAGAGCAGACAACCTGCTACTGCCTCTGTTACAAGTGCACAAAGTTCCCCCATCAATAAAGTACAGTCTCAGCTACGGCACCATGAGGAATTTGAGTCCTTTGTCATCTCAGAGACTCCCAAGTCGACACAGCAGAAAAGTTCATTTGAGCACACTTTTGCTATGAGTGCTTGCTGGCTCGCAGAAAGGAAAGCTAACATATTCAGAGCACAAAGATGTCCCAGTGGACTGCGGGAAGAATGAAATTATTTCCCACTGGAACTGAAAATGAACACAAACTTCATCACTGTCTGGTCCAAATGTAAAAGTAATCTCTTCCTCCTTGCATAATAGGAATATATTAAAAGCTGTACTGATAACACTGTGGAAAACTATGCAGAATGAAGGAGAGCCTTTATATAGCTCAAAATAATAATAATAAAAGGCAATACTAGTGAAGGGAATAAGGCTGTCTGACCACACTTAACGCATACAAATGAATTTGACAGGACTAAATAATATTTCAAATGTGGGGAAATGGACTTCTTGCACACAGACGTGCAAGTACAGCTCTCCCCTGCATAGTATGGCAGACATCCACAATATTTCTTTCTTTAATTCTGGGTGAAGAACAACGGGTAAATAGCATCTGCACAAATCAACAGGGTGAAGCTCCAGTGCCAGGAAAAACTCAGATGTGTCTACTATTATTATCTCCGCATTTCCTATGCAACTTTTTATTTCAGGATAGGGGGATGAGACACTGGTTAAAATGTTGTATTTAGAAGGGTAGGGTTTTTTTGTAGCTATAATGGTCAAAGGCTAGAAATTATCAGAAAATATGTTGTCTTTTTTGGAAAGCTCTTGGGAATTCAGGAATTCCTGAGGTCTCCCAGAGAAGTTTTCATATAAATACGTTTGCACAGTGGCTGGCTGTTCTCCCTCCCTCTTACCTCTGAAATGGCATCAGATAGCTAAATAGAAATGTCGTTTCTCCTTACATATCTTGACAGTCACTTTGAGCTAAGTGATTCTGGTGTCTCTTTAGTAATGGTCTTGGCCACTGAAGGAAAAATACTTTCAGAAAGAAAATTAAATGAGAGCTGTTTTGGCCCAGATGGTTAACAGAAGCATGACTCCCAGGAATAAATGGCATGGTCTGCATCTATCCTAGCAAAGCTGAACATGCTTGGGAAGATTCCCTGGCATGATCATTTATGCTAGTAAAGTGTTAGAAGATTTCCTGGCATGATACTGGCCCGTTGCAACAAGTTCTTCCCCTGAACCAATTCAGGACATGGTTTGGCAGATGGAGCAGCTGAGAAGCCATTCCAGCAGGCAGTTTGTACACAGACATCCTGCTCTGGAGGCTGAAACACTTTGTTGAAAAGATAAGAGATGTCCTCTATCTGTTGGCCTCACTGCTTGAAGATATTTCTGTATACATTCAATTTGATGGTGTAGATGCAGCTGTAGTGAAACTTGTTCTCACATGTGAGCACAGGAACAAGCCAAAATCTCGGCTGGAAAAAGATTTCATCAGAGGAAGAAAGGCTCAAGATACCGTTACATTTCAGATGACTTTATTACACTGCTTGCTTTTAAACCTGAAAGGCTGAAAAAGTATTACATGGAGAAAAGCAATTTTCATTCAGGTGATGCAGTTTTGTCATTGTTTGTCTGAAATAGAAATTCATTTCTGGAGGACAGCAGGACTTGGAAGATATGGTACACACAGATTTTACTGCCTCAGAGTTGAAGATATTCGTCTGTCCTGCTTATTACATCAATAAAATAAAAGCAAAATAAAGCTCATACATGCTTACTGAAAGTGATTGGAAATATAAATACGTTTGCATTTCACTTAGTGAATTTAGTAGAGTTAGGTTACTAAGGTGAATATAACAGCCTGGAACAGCAAATAGACAAAGCAGACAAAAAGAGTAGATTGTATTCAGCAGTCCTGAGAAAAGAGTCAAACAGCTTTCCAGAATAAATAGCCAGTTCTGTACGTCAAGGTCCCATGGGAGCAATCACTGCAGCTGACTCGTAGTCTATAATAAACTTTTGCATCAAAATAGTATCAGCGACTTCAGAGATAGCACCAGACATGATGGATGTGCTCTACCCCTTAAAAAAGCAGCAGTTTGATACAAGCTAAAAAGGAGGCAAAGGCCTGAGCCATAGCCAGATCAAGAGCTCCTCTAGTTCCAATCTGTTCTCTGAAAACCCACAAAGGAACAGAATGACACAGTGAGCATCAAGCATATGAACTTGAAAATCTGATCATCCTATTAACACATGAATAGCAGGTGGCTTTTTCAAGACTCATTTATCAAGGAACAAAGAAAGGAGCTCCAACAGCCACTGTATTTTGAAAGTTTCTGTTTATGTCACATAAAATTGACTTTACCCCCTGCAAGCCTTCCATATTGACCAGAGAGTGTTTTTTATCAAGTGAATTAAATAATAGAAAAATACAGATTACTGAGGAGAAATGTGCCACGGGAAACTGGACTGCCAATAGCTTTATCTTTAAAAATGCTTGAAACATCAAGATACAATATCAGAGTTAAAGATCTGGAAGAGTTATGAGACATATATGACAGGATAATGATTTTCTGAAGGAAATAGACTTGGGGCATTATTCTATTTCTGGTCATCAAATATTATATCACAAAGGTGTGGTGAATGCAACAAAACTAAGTTCAGGTTTTATAGAAAGAGAATAAGGAGGACCTTATGGTGTTTATTTCCAATGGAGTAATTTAAGAAGGAGGAAAGAGAAAGAAGGGTTAAATATAAGAATCGATTGTTTTCTGGAGCATGTGCCGACCATAAAATAGGTATCAATCATAATGCTGACAACAGTCCAGCTAACATTAGAGAGGGAGAACAGGGCATGAAACAGAACCTCAATGGGAATCAGAGACCTAAGACACAAAATCATATTATGGATGTCAGACTGTATTTTGACCATGTCAGTGAATCTACTTGCATTAACATTTTTAATAAATATCTCCAAGAAAAAAACTCAAGTACTTAATTTCCCACAGTGTACTTTTCTTATTATTTACTAATATTGTATGATCCACACTTTCTTCTGGATAAAGACCAGGAAATGCCATAAAACGTTTTGTAATGAACATTCTATAGATAGAGGAGCTTGAGCCACAACTTGTTTATGGTTTAAGTGTTAACTAAAGATTAATTCAATATGCAGTCCTTTATTGGCAAGAAATTTTCAGATGTTTCTCTTCATAAGATCCATAAAAAGCCATGGGTGAAGCTATAGGTACTTTTGGTTTTTAGTCTCTACAAACAGTGCCACAGTAATTGAGGATTAGATGGACTGGCCTTTGTCCACTGCCCACATCAGTTCACAATGAGTTTATTACTGGCAGGGTGACATTTGGAAATACTTTCTTTGGGGAAAAGAAAACAAAGCCTACGCAAAGGAACAGCTGTGACAAACACACCTGTACAGATGGCAATGCCAAAAGCATATTCATTTTGCAAACACTTTAATCTAATCCCCAGATCAAGAGAGAACTAGCAAAGACCCTCATTTACTCATTATAACTGCTTAGTATGTTAGCTGTAATTTGCGTCTCATGAACTCTTTATGTAAACTCTTAGGTTACGGAAGGAAAGAACAACATAGCATGGATTCCCACCTTTCTTAGGCTAGATGAAGAAAAAGTAGGACAAATCCTCTTACTATTTTTTGTTCTTAAGAATATTTTGATCTATAGAGCTCTTGATATTACTCCTGGGATACCCTGATTAAAGACAACAAAATGCTCTCAATTATTATTTATAAATTATTTAAGAAAGAAGACAATTTAAAAAAATAATAAGGAAATGAAAACAACCTAAAGGCTTTTATGTTCTTTTCATGAAAACTTTCTGTTAGGATTGGCCCTCTGAGACATTGTCTATTGCTTCTGCCTTTTCTCAGAAGCAAATTTAAAGTATAATATATTTTATTTTATGATTTTATTTTTCTTTCTAAAACAATAAGGAGTAGTAGGAATATTGTGAAGGAAAACTTCCCTTGTCCTGAAGATTTCCAGAGCTAGTCCCTTAAATCACAAAAGCATAAAGAACTTGTTAAAGGAAAATTCAGTTGCTGGACTATAATCCAGTCTAAGAAAGTCATACTTACATCTAGTTCCTTAAAACAAAGATGTTTTCCTAGTATTTTCATCCCTTACAGGTATACATTTTTCTTGATTTGAAATACAAGTAGCCCCTGTTGAAATTTAACAATCTTTCATGAAAGATTCAAAACAAATAGATCTCATATTTCTCATTTTTCAATCCCAGTTCCTCTATTTTTCAGTAAAAAAATATGATTTGTATATATTCAGTGATACAAGTCAATGCCTACTTCTGTCTACTATTGCACCTCTGAAACTTTCAGTGATAAATGATCTTTCTTTGGCAATTTTGTTATGTGGTAGTTTTTTGCCTTGGCATTTATGGAGAGCAAATCTGAAGTCTTTCACCTTTGCATTGTCTCAACTACTCAGACACCAAAACTGAAACTGTGCTGAGTTAGTTCTTACTTGATTTCTGCATTGATGAAGCTATTGTGAAGAGAAACTTCACTGTGTTGTTCATCACACTTTGCAGGATTTCTATCCTAGTGGATTTCAGTATAAAATAATAATGATTATTTTGTATAAATGTATAAAGAAGCGATCAAAGAAGATGTATCAGAAACTAATATACTTTGAGAAGTTACAGCTACTGGTTATCCAGCATGATATTTTACAGTTTCCACCTGATTAGCATTATGTAGATACTAAGTTAAGATCAGGCTGGCTATTATTTAAAGCTGTTCAATAGTTATGATTATATTAGGAAATCAATTTCTTTCATATCTGTTACCCCCTTGAGTATTGTTGTTTGTCTGACCAGATTGCGAAAGAATGTAAACTCCATGGGTTGAGATAAGAGCAGTCCAATAACTAAAGTGCAATATACTACTACTACTACTACTAATAATAATAATAATTATAAGGGAAATAAAAAGGGAACAGAATATAAAACTAGAAGGGGAAAGAAAAAAAAATAACAATAAACACAAGAGATGCTCAATACAATTGCTCACTACCCACCAACCAACACCCAGCCTGACCTGAGCAGTGATCTGGCCTTTCCAGGTAACTCCTCCCAGTTTCTATACTGGGCATGACGTGCTGTGGTATGGAATACCCCTTTGGCTAGTTTGGGTCAGGTGTCCTGTCTCTGCTTCCTCCCAACTTCTTGTGCGTCTCCTCACTGGCAGAGCATGAGACTGAAAAAGTCCTTGGTTGAAGTAAACATTACTTAGCAACAACTAAAAACATCTGTGTGTTATCAGCATTGTTCTCAGAGTAAAGTCAAACCACAGCACTGCACCAGCCACTAGAAAGTAGAAAACCAACTGTTACAGCTGAACCCAGGACAGCATCCACCCCTTATTCCATACCATTTATGTCATGCTCAGGTCCCACATTTTTCAGATGGTAACTGAAAACAAATATCCCTGTATTTATTTCAACTCTTAACCTTGCTCAACCTTTTTTTTTTTTCCCTGGCCCCATTAAGGAGAGAGAGTGAGTAAGCGACATGGCAAGAATTTACCTACAGTCCAAGGCTAACTCATCATATGTGTTACATTAAGACTGTTTTTCCCCATTATAATTTTATATTTATCTGTTTTGAATTTCATTTGACATTTTATTGCCTATATACTCTGATCTCTAAGGTCCTTCTGAAATTCTTCACAATCTGTCCTTTTCCTAAGTGCCTCATATAATATTGGATCATCATTATTCACATCATATTATGACCAAATAGATCATCCCCCTTCTTTAGGTCATTTCTTAATACATTAAACAGATTGAGTTCCAGGAAAGACCCTTGAACAACTGCTCTGATGACCATCCTGCATTGCAAGAAATGACCTTTTACTGTTACCCTTGAATTCCTGTCTTTTAACTGAAGATTAATGCATATAAGGGTCTTCCTTCTTATCCCATGATAATTAATATCCTTATAGCCTATGTAGAAGCTTTTGATAAAAATTTATAGGAAATTAAAATAGGCTGTATAGTTCCTACCACTTTAACTTATATATTTCTTGATTTTTTTAAACAGTGTCTTCTACTGAAGCCAGGATGACCCTTCTCAAAAAAAAAAAAAAAAATAAAAAAGCAAACAAACATTCAAATCTCTACTAATTCTGTAATTTCTTAGTGTTGCTATTAATTTTCCCATTGGAGATCCTGTGTTTAAAGGACTGTTAGTCCCTGAGCAGACCGGAAACTTTTTAAGCATTGATATTAAAGTGAGAGGTTATATATTACTATTAGTTATGCATTTATTGAATCTGTGAGTTCCTATACATCTCTAGAGGCAATATAACCTAGTCCTGGTAATTTGTTAGTGTTCATTATATCTGTCTATATTATAACCTCTTCCACAGTTGATTTCACAGATATTCAATTACA
Organism: Micropsitta finschii; assembly: GCA_034783455.1. Classification (NCBI taxonomy): domain Eukaryota; kingdom Metazoa; phylum Chordata; class Aves; order Psittaciformes; family Psittacidae; genus Micropsitta; species Micropsitta finschii. The sequence goes on along the minus strand of JAVHNF010016139.1, from coordinate 8,035 downwards.
GCACTTCAAAATAGCCTGGGAATCCTGTGTTAAGTTCTGGTCCAGAACCATTTTCCCTGCCTACCTGGGCACAGTGCAGGAGATTCTTCTCAAAAAAACACCATGGACTGAACAGATATCACTGTGGACAGAGATTGTAGTTCTTCCTTTAATTCAGTATATTAGTGGTGTCTCTAGTTGTGGGATATCTAATCTTTCATTCTATCTGTTTCTGGTCAGGGTTAAAACCCAAGCATCAAATATTTCAAAACCTCTGGCTTAGTTATTCAAGAAGAGACTTTTTTAAGTCCCCTGCTGAAACTGCTAGACTTTACAGAACAACTAAATATTCATTGGGCAAAAGACTCTCTGATCCTAGTGATTAGGGTATTCATATGGCAGGGGAGACACGAGTTCCTGACATTCTACTGAATATTTACATAATTCTGTATGAAGTATTCACTGGAGCAGAAACAGCAAGTTGCCTGATCACTTACCTATAGAATCATAATTTTCTTGCCTTTTAGCTCAATTAATTTTTAATTGTGCTTCACAAAGAGGAACAGCCTCAAGAGAAGGAACTGTCTTCACAGAACGTCCTAGTGTTTTGAGCATCTACCTAATGTTAGTTTTCAAAGTCCCTCAAAAACTTAAGGGAATTAAACCTGTTGCTCACTCTTTCTGAGGATACTGGACAATGAGGCAACCCTGCTACTTCACCACTTTCTTTCACCATAATCTTTGGAAAAAGGTATACAATTTTTGTAAGGAGGTTCATCACTTTGAATCACAAATGGAAGAGGCCATTATAGTCTCTGAGAGGACTACAGACGATTCCTCATTTTGCTTATTGTTTGGTTCCTGGCTAGATTTGGAGGTCTCACCCCTTGTTTCTAGCATTTCTGGTACAAATCCTCTGTGCTTCTGTGTACCCATGCCCATTTTATCCAGAGGTCATTTCAGAATATTTAGGAATCTGGGGAAATGGGAGAATCTCAAGATTTTTAAATAACAACACTGCTCCAGGCGTAACATGGCAAATGTCTCTGTGCTTTGTGGTGTTTCATGTTGGCTGCTCTGCTTGCTATTGGGAGGCTACTTCTAGCAAAAAGACAGCAAATGCAGTGGAAAGCATACAGAAAATAAATTCATGAATGAACTAAAGTGGCCTTGGAGAAGATATATTATCAAATGTGTTTCCTTCAGAAAATGCCAGCCTGTTAACATTAATCTGCAAAATTAAACTTCTCAAATGAATTCCCTGAAAGGAAAGGTGAGGGGTTGGGGTGGGGAGGAAATGTCAAGATTTCTTCTCAACCCAATGTAGGCTAGGACAAAGATTAGAAGAACTGTTGTCACCATCACAGCTCACCTGTCCTTTAGATTGCAAGTCTAGTATCTTGCCTAGCTGGCACAGATACTACTGTGGACAGAGACTGTGGTTCTTCCTTTAAGTATATTAATAGTGTCCCTGGTTGTGGGATATCTGTCTAATGTCTTGTCTAATTCTGTCCTTTCTGACAAAGGACAGAAAAATTAAATAGAAGCTACTATGTGGCTATTAGGTCTGAAATTCTGTAGTTCAGCCCATTTGCACTACCTACATTGCAAATCTGAATCCAAATATTTGACCTACACATATTCTTACCTGGGTTTGTTTGTTTTAACAAGACAAAGTGTAATTCCCTTTCATGAGGTGGTCTTTTCTCACACTAGTGGTTTATCAATGATACCAAACCCAGAGTCCTGCTATGCTGTAAACATAAGCTGGAGACTTCACTGTGATTTGACATACTGGAATGAATTGAGTTAACAAAGCAGAGGGAATTCAGAAGCTGGCTGACTCCAGAAAAAAAAGCCTGTTCATGTGACTGTTAAAGTATTTATACTCATGTATTAATTGCCTTGTCTGGCAAACACTGTTCACCTACATGAGCTGTTATGTCACACCTGTACGTGCTTGTTTCAGAGATGTCTAGGCAGCATCCTTCTCATTGTCAACATTATGAACTTGTGTTTTTATTACCATGATTTTGTATTCAGCCTTATGTTTAGTCACAGGTAAATTAATGTAACTAGCTAATAGGTCTAGCGCTTATTTCCAACTGTACCTACTCTCTGTTGAAGCAGGGCGTCATCTGCCACAGTAGGAAAGTAATGGCACATATCCAACAGTACAGAAACAAGACAGGAACAGAAAATTGGTTTATCACTGTAGACAGCATGTATAGCTATTTTACCCTTTTGGGTAAACCAACAGCACATGCGGTTATTTCTGGTAAGGAGTAGTGAGCATACGAGATTTGGAGGGTTTTATCTGACATATGATTCAAAGGACCTCAGCCCAAAAAATGAAATTTGTACCGCTCTTTGGCCCATAATTTCAAATTTTCAATCTTGAAAAGTACTAATTCCAGCACATTTTCTGTTTTAAGCAAAAGTTTTCCATTTGTTCACTTCTGACAGCACTGAGCAGCCAAGCACCTGATTCATGCCCAAGGCTATGCAGAGCTTCCAAAGGAGGCCTTCTACTTCCTGAGTTTCCCAAGGAGCCCCATGTCACAGCTACTGTAAGTCTGTATTCAAAATGTTCTTATTGGTTCCTGTGTGCACCAGAAAACACTGTGGTGGCCGCTTTTCCAGGGCAAACTCACTGATATTCTGGGGCTGCTTTCATGCAGCAAATTAACAGGCAGCAGAAATTTGGAGGATCTGTGTTTACTCCTCCCCTGCTTAATGGGACTTAACTCTTGTGTTTTTGGCAAGTTGCTTAGCCAACAGATTCAAGGCTGCTTGGAGGCAGGGCAGGATGCATCAGCAAAGCCAGATGAAAAGCCTTGCAGTGTGCACAGTAAGAGTTCAGAATTCATTGGGCTGGAAAGAGAACATGAAAACAAAGGAAGCTCTAGCAGCGAGGCTGGGGATGTCCTCTGGGAGGAAAGGATGGCTTCAGTTCCACTTCCAAGGGCTGTCTATATTTTTATCTCCATTGTGATTTCATGCAAAATGTATAATGTCCAAGCAGCAGCAATTGAGTCTGTTTCTGCCCACAGTCACTGATAAGTGTTATAAGCACTTGACTGCTCCATGAAGTGGGAATTAAAATGACCTTTGGGCAGCTGGGTCAATCCTGCTTCTTAAAAGTTATATTAGGTCCACAAGTATTGAAACAAAGACCATCGGCACGAGTTATCTCCTTTATGGTCATTCTCCTGCAAACTCACACTCCCTTTAACTAAGTCTTGGCAGTGATATAATCCATATCTATAATCTCCAGACTTCTTTTACCCAAGTCAGTCTAGCAGAATCTACAGAAGGTTCACAGAGAAGACACAGCTGGTAGCTCAGCTGCATGATTTCTGAATGGACTGAGCCAAAGACAGGGTAGACTGGCAGCTCTCTGGAGCCAGAGCTGCCTTCCTCTTCATAATCAGATTTATGCAAATATCCTGGCGCTGGTCTAAAGATACCTGGGTTTAGTCAGGAGAGGCAGAGGCATGTAGAGGGCTCACAGCCTGCTCTCCCTTCTCATTATAGTCCCCCGCATCATGTCTCATAGCTGGAGCCACACAGTTAAACCAGGGTTGTGTTATTCCTTGGGCACAGCCTTATTTTCTGACGGAAATCTCCACAAACACCAAACAATCCAACAAAAACACAGGTGCTCTGTCAGAGAGGAAGAATTTCACTGTTTGCTTGCTGTTTGAGAGGGATCAATGAAGTGATGCAGGGTAGGAAACATACTGTGCTTGTGTTTCCTGAGAGATAATAAATAGTGCCAGATAGAAATACTAAGATGCATACAGAAACTGAACTGCATCTCCTAGGAGATGAACGGCTTGTTATACCTCTGGTCAGTCATATATAATTTTAGTAAATAGACTGATAATTAGATTTAAGCTAATAACTTTGAGAGGCATAAGGGATCAGACTGAAATATTCCTGTTTTTCTTTGGAATTGTTTTGTTAACTGAGAAAAAACATGAAAGCTATTCCATAGCATGATACAAGGGGGTTATTACTGATCTTTATATAAGCTGCAAGTCACCTGCTGACTTGGACTATGTGCTTTGCATGTTGTAATTAACCTGCAAGGTTTTGACATTTTGTTGAATTTACTGGAAGGAAATTCTAACTTTGTGTCAGATAATAATGCTTGCAATATTAAATCAAACCATAATATTTCTTTTTGCTGAAGAAATTATGTTTAGCTTTCTAAATCTCCACAAGTTAGTAAACAGGCTGCAGACCTGGATATTAGGAGAAAACAAGATTGTGTCTCAGTCACCAGTCTCTAAAAGAGGTGATCAAGAATGAGGATCATCTATGTCTCTTTCTTGCTGACAGGCTTTTAAGTGGGCATAATGGGCAACACTACAGACAGCTGTCAAATAATATATATGCACTGACAACATAACTCAGGAACCTATTAGGAGCCTATTTCCATGCTACAGGTCAAGGAGTCTATAACCAA
>JAVHNF010016131.1:4945-18563 GCA_034783455.1 Micropsitta finschii | reverse complement strand
TTTGTGCTCAGCATGGCCTAGGAAGCCCTGCAGTAGAATGTGCTTGCTCCCCATGTGAATCAGCAGGAAGCAGTAATTTTTGTTGCTGCAGTCCACTGCGGGTTCCTGCTCTGCTGGGAACAGCTGAGCTACTCACGGTTGGCTGGGAACTTTGGCTGGGAAATTTGGCTACTCACAGTGGTCTTTGCACCAGATGGTATTGCATTGATCTTGTCTGGATCAGCAGAAGCACCTCATCACCATGCTAAGAGCACCCTAGCTAAGAAAGCCCTATGCCGTTTGCCACCCAAAATGCATGTGGATTCAGTAGATTCCTAGACCAAAGCAGCAATCTGTTTTCCTCTTTCAGGAAAAATATTAAGTGGGGGGAATACTGTTGCACTGAGATGAAGATGTACTTTACAGACTTACTTTAGGTGCAGCTTAATGTATAAAGGATGAAGCAGTTTAGACTGGCAAGGTTTGAGAAGATAACTACCAGAGATACAAAATTATTAATGCTGGTGATAACCAGGGTGGGTGGTGTAAGCAGAAGCAGCCATGTGATGTAGAGAAAGCGTTATCCCAACAGCGGCTGCTGAGCTGCAGACCTGCTGAGCAGAGGAGTCTGAGAAGATGTGTTTGACCTTCTAGGCAGAGCCTTGCTGGCTAGCTGTGTTCAGAGGCACGGCACAGTGCAGGACTGGCACAGCTCCACTGGTGAATGGAAAGCTCACCAAAATCAGTACAGAGCATTTCAAGGAAATTTTCTTACCTGGAATAGCATCAGTGGTGGTTTTCTAGTATTGGCCCTTTCTGCTGCCATGTTTTCTCTTCAGTGTCTTCAGTGATCCTGCCATTTCTGCTGGTTTTGACTTGCTGATAGCTGACAGTTTTAATGATAAATGTGTGTTTCTTTATAGAAAGTAAAGAGAAACTTTACAGTTTCTTTCTAGAGGACAAAAAAAAAACCCACCCAAAACATTTCAAGGCAGGGGGAAGATATAAACTGTGGGATACTTAGGGAAAGGAGAGAAGCCAAGTGTCAAAGATGATGAAAATCAGTCACTGCAGTTAAGGCCTATCTTTTATTGCACTGCTACAATTAAACAGCAGGCCAGGTGAAAAATTAGTTCTTTCCCTTATGTTTTTCAGTATAAAACTAGTTCAAGAGACCCACAGCAGTAAAGGCTTACAGGAAGGCTGCCATAGTTATTAGAGCACTTCCTGGGTGGCTCAGGATTTGTCTCTGAAGCCACACCTCATGTATGAGGGTTTCATGTGCTGTTATTACACTCTTTATATATTTCCAGAATAATGTCAAAAGTTTCCGTACCAGAGGAGGATCTTCAACAGCACAGGCTGCTGGGTGTGTGAAGAAGCTGGTGAAATCGCAACATCCAGTAAAACTTGGGGTTTATAGAATAGAAGCTGAAAAAAACAAATACTTTTTTTATAACCTTTGAAATATATTTGTGCTTCTCCGCGGTGCACTTGAACATGAAGATCAGCAAATCTTGCTAACTCATAACTTCTAAAACAAATATATATGTATTATCTCTTAACAGACCAGTGGTTTTTTTCTTTTAGCAAAATTAGATTTGTCTTTACAGGTCATAACACTGGGAAGTTAGCCAGTGTGGCTCACCTTTGTATGTGAAGTGAGTATAGGAAATGGCTATTGCTGGCTGTGCAGCCATTTGAGAAGGCATTTGATTAATTTTTGTTTGTCTTGCTTCCAAGTCATTAGGAGTTGTTCAAGAAACCTGTGTGTTTGTTTTGGTTTTATTTTTAAGTTTGTTAGGGTAAACCATTATAGCTAGCAAGCTCTTTTTACTTCTCACCCAAATAAAGCAGAAACTCTGGAAGTTGTGAATTTCCTTTTGACAGAGTATTGATCCCGAAATGCAATGTCAGGTTGATGGTAAATATTATTAGTTTACTTTCTGTGTAGTAAGTAAACTGCTTTTGGTTTTGGGGGGATACTGTGCCAAAAATGTACTCTCAGCCTTCTGAACTATAGTCGAATGTTTCTTTTAAATATCCTCTATTTATTAATAGAAATAATAAGCTTAATTCTTCAAACCTTGTGTCACTCAGTCAATAAAAGGCAACATGTACGTCCCTGTAATTATGCTATTGTAGGAGGTGGAACGTACATCTTCATAAAGAGAGGTGGAGTCTCCACTAACATGGTGTGATGAGGGTACTGATTCATCTGCTGAGGCATTTGCAAAATGGGTCTGTGCGCTGGCTGTGTTATTTTGTTTTGGTTTTGCTTTTTTTAGCTCAGTGGGTTGTGAGTTGTGTCAGTTTGTCTGCTTTGTACAATCATCTTACACTTTTGAATGCAGTTATTCTTGAGTTCTTGTCTCAAGACTTCACATAGGTCTCTGGAACGTTACTGAAACCCATGTGCTTATTGCTCTGTCCATCTCTGCACCAAACAGAGGAACTGGGCTTTTCTGCATTCCTGAGGAAGTGCCTGATTTGAATTAACCCTCCAGGTTCTTCATTTTAGTCAGATTTTACATGTAATTATTTCTTTTACATCGTGTTTTGAATTTTTTTCTAAGACGACCTTACGTCTCTAATCATATGGTGTTGTAAGACAACTATACTTACCAGCTTTTAGTTTTCTACTTAGCATGAATAATTAAAAAGCAAAACATCTTCCCCAGGGAAGATCTTTACTCCAGAGAGAAAATACAGGAAATCTACAGGAGTTTAGTGTTAATCCTCCTGCACTTCCAAGAGGGTGCTCAGGTCTTTCAACAGTTTGAAGACATACCCATCATGAAAGGAGATTTGAAACATTTCTGTTCACAGGGAACTATTTGAATTGGTTATATCTGACTTCCCTGTAGAATTTCCTGATCTGCTGTCATTTAAGCCCCTGTGGAGCTCAAATTTTGGATGAATTTACCAAGAAGATATATGGCCTATGTGAATCTGCAATAAAGAATACATTTGCTGTAATACGGAAAGTGCTGAAGAGCTCCAGACTGGAGTCTCAGATGAAGTGCTTGAGTGAACTTGAGTTGGATCATTACAGACCACAGGTTTGAAAGCTGTAGTGGATACTATGTAAAGTACCTGAGCAAGGGAGTCATCAGGTTGTTTTCTTTTAAGTTGATGGTAAGTTTCGTATGATCCCACAGTCTTTCGTTCAATAGCACACAGTCTGTTTTGCATCTTTGACCAACTTGTTTGGTTTAAAATTGTATTTCTTACCCTTTCAAAGTTAGTAACATGATAGTTTTCCATGAAGAAAATGAGGGACTGTTTTCTGGTCTACTGTTTGCTACTGTTTGGCGGTCAGCAGTGAGGGTCTTGCTTGTAATGATAAATGCATTAATTAAATGTCTTTATCATCAGGACTTTGTGTGCGACTTTCTTAACAATCTCATAGGCATTTTGATTGACATTGTTGGCATTTTTGAGTACTTGAAATACCTGCAAATGTTGAAACCAGCCAGGAATTGACTCTTAAGTGTTCTGGCAGAAGGTGCTAGCAGCTAGCACTTATCTTTGGTTCTGTTTATGTATGTACTGAAAAAAAGTAAAAAAGGCAACTCCTTCACAGAGTGGTTATCATGTCTTGCAAATCAAACTGGGAAATATTGAACTTGGAAGACAAAAAGTCTAGTAAAAAAATCTAGTCCTAATTTAAAATCTGTTTTACTGGTTAAAAGTAATTCTGTCAAAGGATTTCAAAATGATTGATGGCTGTGTTTAAAATAGTGCCTGTTTCTAGTCTATGTGGCCTCTGTTTCCAGTGACTCTGTATTACAGCTTTTTCTGCTGGACTGAAGAATTCTACAGTCTGTTTTCCATGTAAATATTTTATATGTTTAATCTGTGATTCTGTTATTCCTACAGTTTTTCATTTGACAAAGGATTTGTTTAATACTACATGGAATTTTTGTGTGGCTGTAATTGTAACTGTAGCATATAGAGGAAAGTTGTAAAGATGTGACAGAAGAAAATGTTTTGCCTTGGGCTTGGAAAAACAAGGTGCATGTCTCTTCAAGGTTAGAAATTAGTAATGCACTTTTTAGTGGGAAGGTCTTGAAACTGTTGGTTAGATTGGACTAGAATTGGAGGAAGATACTGTTCTTGATCACAGAAGGTGTTTGAATGAAAAGAAAAAGTAGAAGAAGATTTAAGTATCTTTGAAGTGTGCTTAAGAACTATTTCACATTATCCTCTTCTCTAATTGATTAACTGGATAATAGGTTTAAATGTGCCAAATAACAAACCCCTTGGATTTTATAACAACTAATCTAAATTGATCTAATTAAATTTGTTTTTTCTTCTGTGTCTTCTGAGTGAATCCTAGTGATGTATAGCAGGATATATAATAAAATATTAAATTGGATTGTGCCTGTTTCTTGGGAATGGTATTGAGAAAGTTAGAAATTACTTAAAGAACTTAAAAGTAATAAGTGGAAATGGCTGTTCAGTGTGGTTCTGCTTCAGCTACATCTGGTCCTTCTCACTCATTTAGGGAATTCCATTTGATTGCCTTTCTTGATAGTCTTGATATCGAGCCTGTTGACTGCACTTCGTATGTGTACAAGTGTAGCTGTAGAGGTTTGAACCTCTGATGCCAAAATGTCCTTGATACCTCTTGACAGTTTCCTATTTGAATGTGAGTGGATCATTGCATAGTGAGTAAGGGGGCTGAGTTGTCCTGGAAGAGAGAGGAAAGAATAATTTACTTGGCCTTTTTGATAGAGATATCTGTGCTTTGTGGGGGAAAGTAACACTGCACTGAGCTTGTATTTGGAAACATTAAACTTGTGTTAGAACCTTGTATGTCTCCTCAAGGGTATTTTTTAATAGTATCCTTCAGTGTGTTTTTAAAACAATTTGGATTTAAATTATACATATTGTCCATAAATGAAAGAAAAGTTTACTTTTTAGAATACGGTGTTGGAACTAGCAGAAATTTTGATACATGATTAGGTCTGCACAACTACAAATGTTAGCTGTGCTTTTTGGCTTAAAGCCCTAATTCAAATCTCATCTGTCGGACAAGCAGCAGGAAGATTAATCTCCTCCGGAGAGAGGAATCCGTACCCCAGTTTTAGACAAAACATGATGATTAAAGTTATTTGTAGGTTGAATAAGCGCAAGCCTTTGTTTGGGACTGCTGAACAGGGTTATGTTGAAACACGCAGGAACATGGCTTAATCACATTTCTGTTGCTGCTGCTTCCATGCTTCCAGTCCACAGCATCATCTGACGGGGATTCAGTGGTAAGTTACCATCTGAGTGTATAAGCAATACTTTGAGATTTGTTGCTTGATTAACAACAGTGCCTTCAGTTGTTTACCTGCAACCAGCGAGAAGGCTGCTTTTCAGGTGCTCATTTCAGTGCAGTGCCTGTGGGTGAGCCAGGGAGAGCTCACAGGCTGGGGGCTGCTAGATCATCTTGGGACAATGTAGAGGCAACTAAAGATAATTTCAGTCATGCTTTGTTTTTAGAGAGCAAGATAACTACGATTATATAAGCTCTGAAGTGGGAAACTTGGTTTAGCTGGTGTTTGAACTCTGGTTTTAAAAGAAGCATGCATTTCAAGTACTAAACTTTGGAGGTTTAAGGCAGAGTTTTTGTGTTGTGTAGCAGTCATCTGTCCTTTGGGAGGGAAGAAGGGAGAATAACTGATTTTATTTAAAAAAAAAGTTGTGAGAAACTGTGGATTGTTTTAAGGCCTTTTTTTGCTGGTTTGGTAGCACTGTAGGATTGGTAGCCATATGTTATGTGAACGCTAATGCTTACTATGAAAACATAAAGCTTAGATTAAAATGGCAATAAGTTGAAGATAAAGTGCAGATAAAAAAGGGGAAAAAATGCGCTAACTTGGCCCATGACTATGTTTAGAACAACAGACTACAATTTCTGCCTTTTCCCGTGCCAAGAACCAGTGGCAGCTGGATTGAGTAGAGGTTTGTGTCCACTGGGGTTTTAGTTCGTCTCAGGAGCTTGCTCTTGTGAACCTCCTATTTATCTGCACTTAACTGCCCTGCAGGCCTAGGCACCAAACTGAGTCCCATTTGGATGAAAACAGAGTGCAAGGTACTCCTTAGGAAAAACACCTGATACTCTCCAGCTGTGAATCCACAGCTGGAGAACTGTGGTACAGACTAGAACTAGTAAAACCCTCAAAATGTGCGTAGCATGGACACTGGCCCTTCAGAGCTGCTGTTTCACTGTACAAATTTGCTCCTGTGTACTGTATTACTTGGTAACGTAAATGTATCCATTTAGTTTAAAACTTATCTCAGATTTATGTCTGGACAAATAATGATACAAAAAAAAAAATCTGTAAATAATGTACTCTCAATTTCAGAAATTCTTTCATTGATGTGATGGATATTATTCAAATCTTTATAATAAGTGAAAAAAGAAAAACAAAAAATCCAAGCCAGAAATACCTAAAATACAAGACTTCTGTAAGACACCTTTGGTTTTGAAAGAATAATACTTTAAGATGTTTTACCCTACAGCTGAATTCAGAATATTGTCAAAAGGACTAAAAAAGCAACAAAATGGAAGAAATGCGTTATTTAGAGTTGAAAAGAATATTGGTGTTTCCATTTTGTTCCTGAGATGAAGATCAATGTAATATGATCCTAGCCTCACTGCAGTGTTAAATTTTGGGCTGTTTGTAAAAGAAAAGAAAGTTAAATGGAAACTAAATATTAGTGTAATTGTAGGGAGAAAAGGAAAAAGAGCTCATGATAACTGCAGTATCTTTTTATTTATCAGAGAGCCTGAGATCCACTACACTTTTTAAAGTCTCTATTCATCAGATTATCATCAGATGGACTGGACATGTGTTGGACATCTAGACTGACACTATTATGGTTGACCTTAGCGTGTGGTGGCAGAATTTGGTGACCTGGTGTTGTTTCTTAGACAAATTTCCTAATCTCTGGAGGTATGCTTGTTGTATGAAATATTTTGCATAGTCTGAAATGAAGGGCCAAGTGCTATGAGTGAATGCTCTCATCTTTGAGCTGTTGAGTCCAACTGGGAAGTAGCAGTGGCACCATGATAGTGCTCATTTTCCCACAGTTGTTTTTTTTTTTTTGTAGCTGTAATTGCCCAGGAAGTTTTGAATTTAAAAACACCTGAGCCACATTTTGTAGCTAAATTTACAACCCGACTAAAAGCTTTCCTTGACTCTGCTGCTGGCCTCCTTGCCAAAATAAATAGGCTGCTCTTTGCATGTGACTGTGGTGGTTTGTCCTCTGCATGAGCTTGTGCCCAGAATTTGTAATTATGCTTAAGGGTTGGTCCTGGTAGTCATGATTTTGCATGAATTATTTTCAGTTTATTTCTTATCTGATTTACTGGGACTGCATATGGCTGCAGTTGCTGTGCCTTTGTACAGTTCCCAGCCTCAGGGATAGCTCTCTTTCATGTGAAGAGGGAGTGAGTTCACTGTACTGCCTGCACCTTGAGATTTGCTATTGAAAGCCTTAAAGCTACCCCAGATTTCTCTGAAAGATGGTTTTGGCCAAGCCTGGTCTGTTACATAGATCTGGTAGCACTTGGAAAGAAAATTAATAATGGTTTTAGTGGTAATGCTGGTTGGTATTTTTTAGTCACTGTTGTCTTTAACAGATTTTTTCCAGCAGCATTCCTGTTAAATTAACAAATAACATTTTATATATGGCGGGAATGGGGATTAGTGGTCAGAAGATATATTTGAGGTTTTAAAATGAGTCAGTAAAATACAATTGGACTTTCATCTCAATCTTCTGCCTTAGATCTTCTAACCATTTTTGGAACAAGAAGTGAGCCTGTTGACCTGGATTTCTTACGGACTTGTGGTCTGTAAAAGTATGGAGCTATGGGAGCTGCATCAGTCACTGTCTGCAGCTCTCTGCAACACTGAGTCGGTGAGAAAAACAGCATGTCTGGCAGCAGTACATTTGTCTTGGGCTGTGGCAAAATTTGAGCAAAGATTAGCTGTGGTCCAGAGTCCCTAGGCTGCGTGACCGTACCAAGGTTTAGGGAAGCCCAGAACTTTCTCAAACCTTGCAGAGAGCTACTGTCTTACCAGAAAAATGAGAGGGTTGAGCTGTGTGGTCAGGATGTGGCTAATGTGGAAGTTGTTACGGTCTGCAGCTTTCCCTGCTGCTGAGATCCTGTCAGTGCTAATAGCGGATTTTGTCTGATTTGTTGCTGTTCAGATTTCTAGCCTTTACAGCACTTTCCCTTCTGATAAAATATGAGTTTTTCTGGAATAGTACAAGAATTAAAGGGTTTTTTTTTAGCATCACAGAATCGTTTGGGTTGGAATGGACCTTAAAGATGTCTAGCACACCCCCTCTGCCATGGGCAGGGATATCTGTTACTAGATCAGGTTGCTCAAAATCCCATTAAACCTGGTCTTGGATTTTTCCAGGGATGGAGCATCCAAAACTTCTTTGGGCAACCTGTTACAGTGCCTCACTGCCCTCACAGTAGAGAATTTCTTTCTAATGTATAATCTAAATCTCCCCTCTTTTTTAAACTGTTGTCCTTTGTCCTGTTGGTAGAAAGTCTGTCCATCTTTCTTCTAAGCCCCTTTTATATATGAAAAGGCCACAGTAAGGTACCCCAGAGCCTTCTCTTCTTTAGGCTGAACAACCCCAACTCTCTCAGCCTGTCTTCATATGAGAGGTGTTCCAGCCCTCTGATAATTTTTATGGGTTTTAGATAGATTTTTTTCTGAAAGCATACATTCCTTTTTTTGGAGATTAAGATAAGCGTAAATGCTGTCTTTGCGATTACTGTCTTTCACTGTAATTACTGTTTTCCCGCATCATAGTAACAGGACTATTATAATCATCTTCCCAAGAAAACCAATGGATTTGCTAACAAAATGTGTTCTGTATTACTTCCTCTGGGTAGCTTTTTGGTTCTTTGCTGTTAAGACTGTCTTAAATGGCTTTTATGTTAAGTGAAGGCTTTCAGTCTCATCCATCAGAATTACTTTATCAATGACATTTATGAATGTGGCAATAGGTTTTTTGTCTTTTTTTTTTTTTTTTTTTTTTTTAGAAAAAATTTAGTGTATTTCGGCAAGAGTCTTACTTTTTCAGTTACATGTTTCTGAAGCAGGAATTTATCCTGAGTTCACTGTGATCTGTAGAGCATTGTCTTTTTTTAGCCCACTGCCTATAAATTACACCCTTACTTTTTGTAAGAAGTACAAACTGATGCAGAGAAATGAAAAAGGAGATTGAAACTGGTCATGTAAAAGTTTTCAAGAACATATTCTGTCTCTGAAAGAATTATGATTTCTGTAGAAAGAGGGATGGCGATAGACAGTTCCTGGATTATACCCATTAATCTGCAAATGCTCATTGTCATTAGTTTCTAGTATTTTCTCCATTAATCAAGTGGCCAAATCAAAGTTGGTACTATTTGGAAACCTCTGATTTACTTGCTATTAGTTTTTCTGGTAGTAAGACAGAAAGTATAATTCTATTTTTTCCAGTCTAGCCTCTCGTCAGTGGTCTGAGGTCAAGCATCTGAGGTTTCCCACAGACCCTTCAGCAGCCTTTGATGCTGCCTTCCTCATTGCTTAGTTTATTTGGATTGACTTGGATCCTGATTATGTATTCATATTTTTCTAAAATATCAGTTCCATTTTCACTCTGATACATAGTGGGAAGTGGTGTTTTGCAATGCTTTTTGATTGCTGGACTTTAAAAACAAATTGTCATGCAAATGTGTCTCACTGTTCTTGTATTTATATGCATATATATTTATCAAACCGATAAAGCCCAGTGCAGGTTTCATTCTTGCTTATCTCTGCATTTACTTGTTTACTTAGTTTTGTTTTATTACCCTGCAGTGAGAGGGTTATATAGGTGAAGTTCAAAACTCAACAAGACAAATGGGTTCAGGGGAGTGGCCGGAGTTATGTGATGGTTACCCCTGACTGTCCCTGGAGTATTTCTAAAGCATTCACAAGTGCAGCCAGAGAACCCCAAGTTACTGGTAGGCTTAAAGTTACAAGTTAGCGCTTGACTTTCTCTGTTGGAATTGTAGGATTGCCTGAGCTTCAGGGGCTGAGCATGACTCATATAAAAGTGCAAAATGCATGGTGTTGTCACTGGTTAGTGTAGGCTTTCTTCAAGTATTTTCCTGAAAAATTAGTTAAGCTGAAGCGAGTTCTTGAATTTGCTGGCAAACTACCAAAAATTCAGAAGCACTTAAAAGTTGGGGCTTTGTTTCTTTCTCTCTTTTCCTTTAAATTGATGGTTAGGAATCACAGAATCATGGAATGATTTGAGTTGGAAAGGACCATAATATCATGTAGTTCCAAACCCCCTGCCATGGGCAGAGATGCCTCACTCCAGACTATGTCAGCCTCTGATTTTCTTGTGAGGGCATGAACTTTGTTGGCTTTATCTGTGTTCATAGGAGTTAGAATATATTGCTGGGATTCAGTCTACCTCAGCCTCTTTCTGAATCAGCTTGGCAAAAGCTGATGTAAAATGCAGTATATGTTTGTTTTAACTGGCACAAGCCCCTTTGGGTACACTAAAATGAGCTTTTAGCTTACATTTAGGATGGTCTAGAGAGGACTGAAATTCTGGGATCCTGATAACTTAAAATGTACAGCTTCTGCAATTCAGATTATGGAAGTTAATGACAAGGTATTTACATACCAAACCAGTATTTGTAAGTGATAGCATTTCCTGTAAGTATTTCAAAGGAAGCACTTTCTTAGCTTAGTATTTTATATTTTTTTTTGTGTAATCTGATTTTCTACTTTTTGTGCTGGAGCAGAGGTTCCTTGTGTTTGGCAGGCTTGAGGCTTATTGGTAGTTTTTGTTTTATCTTGTATAAAAAGCTCAAGGAGAAACTGAGGGATGCATAGTCTTAAGACAGAATAAATATATCTGTTCTTGTATTAGGTCACCTGAAGATGAGCAATAGCTTGGCAATAGGGCACATTGGGTGGGGAAATGGGGTACTCTAATTTGCAGTAAGAGAGTTTGAGTCGTACAAGATGAATGGGTGGGGGAGGCTGGAAAATGACATAACTGTAGGAGAATTTAAATTTCATTAGCTTGGAGTCATCCTCAGCCTTCAAGAAGTTTTTGTTCTTTCTGATGTTTACACTTGGAAAAGGTGGTACAGAAGGGTGTATGTTAAAGTGCTAGCTTAAGGGGTCTGAAGTTACCTGCCTTTGGGGAGGCTGTTCATTGAATATGATTGAAGTGGTCACACAGTGTGGTCTCTCAACTGTAGGAGTAGTTAACTCTAGAGTTCACCTCAGTAGCTTGAACTACTCCAGTTAAATCTGCAAGACAGAGTGTCTGCTTCTGTGTGTTCTTTATATTTTAGCATGAGACAGTTTAAGACGCCTTTGATTTTGCTTTGATTCCTTTATCTGTTTGCTGAGCTATGCCTTGTACTTTTTTTCTGCCCCTGTCGCTGCCCGCTGGTTTCACCAGGGCTGACTTGCACACTCTGAAAGAGTTAAGTTGGTTTCAACAGCATCTTTCAAACTGTCTCTTAGCCATACTGGGTTTCTTCTGGGTTTTTTTCTGGTCTTCATTTCTGTTTTGCACTGCTTCTGAAGTAGTGTCCAGACCATAACTGAGGAGTTCTTTCTTTAATTTTAACTTCAGGGTTTTGTTTTTTTTTTTTTTGTGCGTGTGTGTATGGGTTCTTGCTGAAATTCGACATTGTGTTTTGGGTTTTGCTACTTTTCCGCTTTTCTGCTTGCTGCTATTACTGGCTTAGGTATTGCTTGTGCAGATCCCCTTGGCATACTTATTCCTTGGTTTGGCAGGAAGTTCCACTCAGGTTATTTTAATTATTAAGAACTGGGACAGAAACCTCTCTATTTTTGTTAGCTGGAGCTAAGACAAGACCAATGTTCTTGAAAGAACAGTGGCTCAAAAAGCTGGCAGAAGAGCAGGAGTCACAGAAGAAATCATCAGACCTTGTTGATCCTAGTATGAATCAAGTTTAACTTCGCAATATCATAGTGAAAAGACTACAACCTCTGTGGGTAAGAGTTTTACAAGCTTACGAGTTGCACAAAATTTATCTTGGTCTTGTATAACGGCAGTTGGAATTGGACAAATACTGGCTGCTGAAGTCTGACAGAATTTTAAAGCTAGCAAGAATGTTATTAAGAAATTAACTAGAATGCTACATTGCTGCAAATAAGAGCTGTTTCAGCATAGCTTTCATGATATTGAGGGGGTTTTGTGCATGTTTTGCTCTCATTTTGAAGTGTTGCTGCAGTAGGATATTGCTGCATAAGTCACATATCAACAGAACCACTCAGCACTTGCCATGAAGAGTGCAGATAGCACAGTGCAAGTGGGACACGGTTATGTCAGGTGCCACAAAGACCTTTGGTGCTCACAGGGTCTGGTGAGGGATGCAGTTCCAAAAAATAGCAAGCCAAATTGGGTAGAGTCCACTGGGAAGCTTCCTCCACAAGCGCTTGCTCCTGCGGACCCTATTGTTTGGCAGATGGGGAAACTTTGCACCAAGGTTTTTGCAGCTAGTGCGTTTGGTTAGGCCTGGTAAAAGTAAGATGTTGCTTTTTGGTAGATTTGAAATTCCTGAAGCTGGAACTACTGTTAACATTTTTATAGGGTCCCCAAACAAAATTTCATGTAAGATGATGGTGGCTTTTTCTGTCAAAGATCTAAGCAAATGCTTGCACACTTGCAGCTAGCAATGCTTAGAGCTACATCTGTTGGCATTGATGACAGATAAGAAGTTTCTTGTTCCCATCAGTTTATTCTTTCAGGTTTATAGAAATTAGCTTTTTCTTTCTTCTTCATATATGCATTGGTCCTTGTTCATGGAAGTACATCATGTCAGGTACAGGTGTGGTCATGTTTACCTCAGGATTTAATATGAGTCAATGTCAATATGCTAGTTCACACAAAATACATGTCCCTGTCTTCCTTTGCAAAGTCTTATTCAACCTTCCATCTTTTCTACTTCTCATCATCTTCTCAAACGGTAGGGTTCGTGAGAGTGTTTGCCGCCATGCAACAAGTGGTCCTCTTTTTGTCTCCAGCCCATGTTGTGGACTCATTTCTTCTGCCATACCTGCAGAGTTACTGTGTTGTAATTGCTGAAACCCTCCTTCTTTTGGATTTCTTGGAGCTTCACTGTAGTCTCCAATAGCAGATTTCCTTGGCCACACAGTATTTACTTTTGTTTCTTAGGCAGTACTGAAGCTCTTGGCACTTAGTGAACAACAGCTGAAAGGCACTTGACCTTTCAGAAATCTGTTCAGTTAAACTACAAATTACGTTAGATGAGCTTCATATGATATGTGGTTTTGTTTTGATGTCATCCTTTTCTAATAGGCTACGTGTTAGTGTGAAAAGTGCATATGCATACAGAAGTGATAAGTGATTAAACATGATGCATTTGAAAAAGCATGAAAAATAATTGCTGTGAAGAAAATTTTTACCATTAATTGATTTTACAATTTTTTTCTTTTTAGGAGCTTATTTGAATGCAACAGCAATATAAATATTTGCTGACAAAGTAGTTGTGTGTTTTTTTCAAAGTACTTGTTCTAACTCAGACCATCTCCTGCCCTATATCAGTATTTCTCAAGGTGTCTGGGAGGGGAAG
>JAVHNF010016129.1:0-15705 GCA_034783455.1 Micropsitta finschii | reverse complement strand
TTTCAAATATGTTTAACTATGTTTAAATGGCACTGTAGGGACTGTGGCTCATTTCTGCTGTTAATAATCTGGTACAGCTATAACATCTTTTAATACCCGAAGACAAATCACAGCATGTAAAAGACCATGTGGTTATATTTTAGTTTTTTAGAAGCTGAGCTAGTAATATTAATATATTACAAAGGCATTGTAACAAGAGTGCTAGTATTTTAATGATAAAACATCCAGGGTCAGTAGAAAATATATATCACCATCTGCAAACTCATTTTAGATCTAATAAAATAGCATTGTATAGAAGATCTGTCACATTTTAAATAGGATGTTATTTATACTTTATGCTGCAACATTTTATCTTTTGAAGCAGCAGGGAGGTGTAGCAGGACTTGGTACTTGATCACACCCCACCCTCTAACAGGCAAGAGGGTTGATGGAGACCAGCTGTAGGAGAGACCACCTTCACCTGTCCCATTAGTGAGGGGTCAACTGGGCCCTGCCGCAGGGGTGCAGGTGGGGAGGAAGGTTATAAAAAGGGGGCAGGCAGAGAGCAAGCTGTGACCTTCTATGGTGTAGGAGTATTGGTTGGTGTTTTGATCTGGAGTCGTTTTGCCTGTAGGTGAGCCATAATTTAACTTTCTCTACAAGGGAAGGGTGACTCAGGTGCAGCTGGTGGCAAGGAGAGGGGAAAGATTGTGGTGTTAAATGGTTTCCTTTGTGAGTGAGTTCTGGTGTTTTCAAGGGTAGCCATGCAGGGCTGCAGGAAAGTCGTGTGCCTGGTTTTGTACCCTATAGCTGTGCTCAGGGTAAGGTTTGAAGGTCCTGTGGTGCAGCAGCACTGAGCCTGGGGAATGGTGGGTGTACATCTGCATTCCAGTACCGGTAGAATGCTGGGTGCAGGTCCACCCTTGGTTGACTTGTACTTACTTGCTTAAGTCAAAGTCAGAAAAGTTGCCTGCTGGAAAGGCTTTTTAAACTATTATTTTGCTGGTGGCTTTGTGAAGGTTTGGACAAAGAGCAGTGTCCTGGAGGTGGGATAAACCTAGATGATACCTGCTATGTTTTATGTTGGCACTATTGGCTTAGAAACAACTTCTGATGGTAGATGAGTGTGGTTTTGCAGTATTAGTATTTAAATATTATGATGGGATCTTTGAAACACATGTAACATCAAGAAAGTGGGGAGAATATACAAGGAATGCAATTAATCATCTAACTGCTAAGTTATTCTTGATGTTTCAAACCTGGTTACAGTGGTTGTGCATGTTAAATGCCTAATAAGAAATTGTACAGTGCTCCTTCTGAAGCTCTCTTGGAATTGTTAATGTTTTGGCAAACAAACCCCCCCAGGTTCAACTCTGCATTATGCCTTCTTGGCTCGTACTTCCAGACTTAAGGGAAGGGTGCAGAAAATGCCAATTGTGAGCATATGGCATTGTCTCTGCATTTCCCTCTTCCAAAGCGCTCAGTACTATTAACATTTTGCTGTTAATAGGGTAACATCTTTATTTATCTTCCTGTTGCTGTTTCTTTTTCTTGCTTAACTCTGTGCTTAGTAGATCTTTTATTTTTTAAATAAAGAAACAGTGATAATGACTTCCGTATAAGCTCATGGACACATCCTATTATTGCTGAGGAAGTAGAGTGAAAATACCTTCTCCATGGAATTCAGCTTTGCAGTCTTTATTTTTCCAGCCAGTATGTACTCAAGGAGAGGCAGAGGCTGCAGCACCTGGGTTTCTGCAGGCTTCCAAAATAACCCAGTGAAAGGTCACTCAGCTGCTACCACCTTGAAACGGCAGGCAAGCACATGGCTTGGAACTGATGCTGACATCAAGGGTGAGGTCCTTGCGCATCTCTCCTGTTGGAGGGAAAAATCTCAAAGGGGCTCAGCCTTGTCTCTGCCATCAAAATAAGGTGCTGAATTTAAATCAGACTGGAAGCAGCCCAAGGGTTTAGGTGCCTGGCTGGCAGTGATTCACTTTTAGAAGAATCAATCTCTTTCTCTATGCCAAAAATAAAACAGTAGGAAGAGCAATGGGCAACTATGGCAGTAAAATATTTGTATTACCTGCTAGAGAAATTGTGGGTCTTTGGCATTCCAACTCTCTAATAAAAAGTAGAAAAACCAACTTAATGGCTTTGTAATGTGAAAATCTACAACAGATGCCATGCAACATCATGGTGAAGCAAATTATTACGCAGGCCCTGCAGGCATTCAGCACTTCTCATTTCAGGAGGAAACAAAACTGAATTTCAAATTACAGTAAAGTTTGGGGAATACTGTGGAAGAATCACTGGCTTTGGAAGTAGGGTTGAAAAGAATGCAGAAAACAGTATATTTTAGTGTTAGAAAATAGAGGGAGACAGCTACAAAAGGCTTTCTCATGCTTTTCTATTGTTTTTCATTTCGAAAAACATTGTGCAGTGCTTAAAAATGGAATGGCTCTAAACTAGCAGCAAAACTGCATGCTTATCACTTGTAGCTTAATTTGGCTACAGACTGAAATATGATTTCCCTCCCTCCCCTCACCAAATTGCAGAAGTATCTAATCAAGTAAATCACTGCAGAAGACAAAGTACAGGCTTGTAAGCCTGTTTGTTTAGCAAAGGGAAATCAGGGTTTTTTCCATGGAATGATCCTCATGTCTGTGACATTCTCTTGCTGATTTGTCTATCCTGGCTATGGAAGCTAAAAACTAGGCACTGCTTCAAATTTCAGATGTGTGGTAGCTAATTACAGTACACATGATCTTAATGAAGAAGAGTCATTAGTTATAAAATACATTTGCTCTAGAGTTTCCTGGGTAGGAGATGGAGAGTCCAAGCTGCAGAGTGCTACTGCCAACTGGATGGCTTAGGCTGTGATTTTGTCAATTACTGTTTTTTCTATTTATGTACCTACAAAGCAGAGATGATAAAATTTGTCTGTGTCCTAATTGCCTTGAGCTTTTAGCAAATATTTATGGACTACATGTGGACTTTCAGGAGATGAGTTATTAAATTTCTACATCTTGTTAAATGTGTTTTGTAGAATCTTATCTCTTCCTGCTTTAAACAGCTTCCTCTTTCAGTCTTCAAAGCACTTTTCAGTAGAAATGTTGAAATTTAGAACAGATACTAATGGGAGCACATTAACCTCGGGTCAAGCTTTGCGCCGTCTTCCTCACTTCAGCTTCCCCTCATGTTTTGTTCCATAACACCTCTTGACATTTAAGATGAACTGTAGATAGCAAAGATTATAAAACTGCTCCCACTTGGATAAACAGGAGCTTTACCATTGGTTCCTCTGGAAATAGTATCAGGACCTAGAGAGATGCATGTCTTGTAAGACAGACTAATATGCATTCTACCTGAACAAATATGACTCCAAGCACTTCTGAAGCTTGTTCTCTAGTGCTCTGTGAAATGCATGTTTCTACTTGATGAGCTGAATATTGAAACTGTGCAGTACAACAACCTTCACATTAATTTGCTGCAAACAAAACAGCAACCCTGCAACAGGATTGACCAGAAGGCTCCCAGTCACAGATGCTAAATCATACCTGAGTGTAACTGAAAATGCATTAAATCCATGTAAGCACCCAGTGCATTCATAATGAGCTGGTGCTGTCACCATAGCAAACTAATGCCAGAAACAGCTTACAGAGGTGGACAGAGCTCTTGTTTTCTAGACTTGTTTATTGCAATAATTACTGTGGTTTTGATTCAAATTCTACTTAAACTTTGTTCAAATAGCACAGAGTGCTGACCCCTAAAGTAAGTCTAAGAGTTTATCAAGATCTTGTTTTTCTGGAGTACTATATGTAACTCAAATATTCCTGGTTACATGTTAAAACTACCCTTCTCTCAGCTCAGAATTTCCTTTAGTTTTGGGCAGGGTTTTTGAAAGGAAATGTCAATGTAACATACAGCCTCCGGATTTCATTTATCTGACTTCTGCCACACCAGGAAGTACACTCTGCAGTACCACAGTCTTAAAATGCTGGAGTTACGCATGTGGGGCTTTTGTGTGCACAGGCATGAAGTCCTGGGCTCCAGGTGACTTGAAAAATCATCTCTCTGCCAGGAGCGGCTCAGCAGTTACCTGGAAGTACATGGTGGATTGTGGCAGTGTCTGAACTAGCTTGAGATCCTGTGAGTTGTAAAACACAAGTTATCAGCACAAGCATCCTCACCTTCAGATTTAGCAACAGCTATGTCAGCTGCTGAATTCAAAAGCATAAGTGAATGGAGCACTAATTTATATTTAGTGTAGATTTACATTTAGTGTATATTTAGTATATTTAGTGTACTGCCCTGTCAGCACCCTGCTAACAGCCCCCAAGACACCTGAAAGTGGACTAATAGCAATGAAGAAAAATGAAGCTGACAAGATTGTTAAGTTCTGCCCCAGACCTGCTTTTCAATAAAACTGGGATACATGTTCGTTCTGTTGCATCCTCTTCCTGCAATTTAACCCAAGACAACCAAAATGATGTTCTGTGAAAGGAAATTCTGAGGACCTACCTCTGACAGACCACAAGCTTTTAACTTTACTAAATAAGCAGAGAAGGATGAGAATGTACAACCTGTAGCATTGTATCCTGCCTGTCCTCTCACAAGTTGACCAACTCCATTAACAGAAAATGCAGTCACGTTTGCCTGTTTTAGCCTGAATCCACCAGATTACTGTAAAGCAGCTTAAACTTGCTTGTTTTGACCCCTCGAAGGCCAGCTGCCACAGGTCTCATACCTGGGACCTATTCCCAGCCAGGTTCACAGAACAGGCATTTTGAGTACAAAGAAAAAGCAAATAAATGCCTCTGTCCTTGAAGTGCTGACCTTGCTAAATTACATAAAGTATCCTGAGCATCTGTCGCAGGTAGGGCCGTGGCCTTCTCTTATGACAGTATCACAGGAACGTGCATTAGCTCTGGAGGATTGATCTTGCAAGGATCAGTGCAAGGACATTTCAATGATAAACTGAATAGTTCTTTACTCTGATTATGATGACTAATTCTGTTATGTCAGCAGCCTTTGGCACAGCCAGCAACAGCAGCAGATTTCATATGGGGAAAAGCCTAACTGAAAAGCCAAGAACCTTAAAGGGGAATTTTGTGGGGTTAAGTAATAATATTAATAAATGACACACCAACAGCTGTACTTTTACATATATGCCGAAACACACATATTCCTCAGTCCTCTGTAAGACTTTGTACTGATTTACAATTGTATTGTACTTGAAACATCAGCCAAGATAAAAGACTGGCATCGTTGCTGGAATTGACCAGCCACAGATGGACTCAAACTGTGGAAGCTTTTGGACCCCATGAAGTTGAGCAGAAATTCTATCACAGGTGCCAATTTCATGAACAAGTAATCACTGTTGAACTGGCAGGCATCCTACCTCACTCATTTTCAGTTTTGTCATGCAAAAGACTAATCAAGACATCTATCAGGTATGTAATTTAAGCTGGGTAAGTCTTCACTAGTGCATGTAACTGGATGATCCTAGAGTTTTGATTTTTGAAAGGGATTTGGCTTCAAACTATACATTAAGTGGTTTTCTCTCCAGTTCTGAAGGCAAGCACTTGACATGCACTGATTGGGTCAAATCCCTCTTTCCAGTTTCTCTCCTCAGCTGCTATAATCAAGGTGTGCTCTTTGTGTGTTTTTTGTCTTGGATACATTCCAGCTCATGTCTTTTACGTCTTTGATAGGAGAGGCATTTAGGAGGGATGTATTAAGGCCAGGTTCCTCAAGCATGTTTTGTTAGGAAAGGCTCATTTGGCAACCTTAACATCCTTAAAAATTATTCTTGGTAGCGTATGCTCTGCCAACACATAACCTTTAGCTGCTAAGAAACAGTAGAGAAAGCACCACAAAAAGCAGGTCATTCAATAATCACTTCAGATATTTGACAGATAACAAGAAATAGCTCTCTTGCACTTAAGCATGGTATTTAGAAAGCTGGAGTAACTTTACCTGGCTGTCCTGGAAATTTGATCAGTCTGTTCTTAGAGTTGCTATCCTCTCAACATTCCCTTACAGGAGGGAACTAAATACAAGCACTTAGATGTGTAGATTGGTAATTAACATGTTGACTTTCAAATCATAATCACTGCAAACACTTCCGCAAGTATCACTTCCTCAGCTCAGATGTGCTGATCTCTTGTCTTGTACCAGCACAGTTGCACAGAACAGTATCTGAACCTGATATTTTGAATGTCCCTGTACTTTTGCACCTTATCAGTTCATTGGGGTTGTTCTCTATCATCTTTTTCTATCATGTGCAAGGAAAAGAGTTGAAAGCTAGGCACAGAAGAAACTGGCCTCTTTTTTATCTAATGAGAAATTGTCTTACAGATTTTAGTGGCACAGAGGATACACCAACATTTTTATTACAAGATTTTGGATTCTCTGGAGTGCACTTGTAATGATGGCATATAGCCTCACTGATTAATATCTAATACTAAAAAGAATGCTGGAAAGGTAATGTTCAAGTATAGAGAGAGCCACGCTGATTGCCTTGCCTACACAAACAAGCAAGCTATTTTAGTGATGATTTACATTTGTATACAACCTGCTTTAGACTATTCAAGGGAGATCAATATTTATGACGATTCACTAAAGAATGCAGTCAACTTTTATTGTGCAGACCAAAAATAATGCAGTCACCAACCCACCACTACATTAATGTTATGAAATCAGTTAACAAAATAATTGTAAAAAATAACTTATTTTCTGATGAGCAAACGGAAGCAAGTTGTAGAGCTTTCTCATGTTCCTATATTGATAGGGGGAAATGGCATGGAACCATTATACTCAACAGCTCAAGAGCAAAACCACTTCCATTGCTCAGGGGAATAAAAATATTCCTGTTTTGTCCCCCAGCCCCAAACCCAATATTGGTTTATACAAAAAACAAAACAAAAAACTCACTTGGAGTTACTGCAGACGTTCCATGCTCTTTGCTCTATAACTTCAATATGCAAGTACCTGATAGAGCTATTCTACTGGCACGTACAGAACTCAAGTGAAGCACTGCTTGGCTCTTTTCCACATGTTTTTAGTTTGCCAGCATCCTAAACTTAATCTTCTGGTTCCTCATAATGTGCATACCCACTTGCATAGGTCCTTCCTAAATTCAAATTGCTGAATACGTCTGTGGTCTCAGTATCAGAATCCTTTCCTCCTTCATCATTGTCATCTTCATCATCATCTTCTGCTTCATATTCATCGTATTCATCCTCACGGTCACCTGCATCTCCAGGCTTGCTGGGGGAGAGGTTCTTCCAGTAGGCATCATACCCAGAAGCTCCATCTGCATCTTCACCTCCAGTCTGTCGGCCAAACTTCAAAGAACGTGCTGCAGGCAGAACAAAATCATCACGTTCCCACCCCTCAACAGCAATTTGAGCTGAGCATCTGACATTCCATTCCCATCCTTTTCCACTACTTGGCAAAGAGCACATAATGTTTGACAGCCTTTTTCTAAATCTGACATTATCAGGTTTAATTCTCACTCTGACAGAACCTTACTGCTACACACAGTATGTCTCCCTGAAGCCAACTTTGTATGAACACTAACTGTCCCCAGAGTATGACTTAGGTTTTAGGATAAAGTTTTGGTACTCTAGCCAAGAAAACCTGTAATTGGATGTGCTTTGCAGACACAATATGTATCCTGATTGAGTGTTGAGTGTTTGAGTGGTTGAGGTAGGTTGCACGCAGATCATTAAATCACACCCTGAAATTCATTAGCCAGCTTCTTGTAGATGAAGTAAAGGTTTAAGCAGTTATTTTCTGCAATTTTTCCACAACTAAAATCTCAAACTAACCAAAAGCTTTCACTATTAGGATCAATTATTAAGAACAAGTGACTTCTCCGTTCTAGACTAAGAAACAGAAAGTTTTCCTAACACAAACGTAGCAAAGCTTTGGAAAACAACTGAAAGTAACTGGACTTTACTCACTGCTGTGCAGAAAATTAGTCACTAATGGTACTGGTATTGCTTATTAACTGGAGACACAGGCTTACTTGACATGCTCAGATCCTTTGTCTGCTGAGTTTCATGGCCACATTTAGGACAGGGAGGCTCTTTTCCTTTTTCTTGCTTGAAAACCTTACTTCGCACATGATCGTCACAAAAACAAGCCTGTGGGGTGAAAGGAGAGTGAGAAAGCTAAATGTTTTAATCATAGAGCCATACTGTTCAGCAAGAAGCAAGCAAAAAAGCATCTAGCAGCAGCAGGGTTTTCTGGTTGGTATTAAAATTTAATGAGCTCTATCTGCAGTGGAACTGGGATCTGTGCACAGAGCAACCATCTCTGTAATGAACATAGTTCCATGGCTTCCTCAGGAAGAGGCCAGATGAAAGTGCTGACAAACAAGTAGAGAAGTAGCACACCCAAGGACCGGATTATAGTGCTGCCTGCAAGGAGCCTGGCAAACTTTGGTTTACACTGACAAGTTTAAGTAAGATACAGCCAGAGGTGTATGCCAGAATATAACTATACAGTGACCTGAAGGCAAAAGTTAGAGATAGAAATTTCACATGTCGAGCACCAGAGTGCAAATGAAGATACTTGGAGAAAGGAGCAATTTGGAAGATTAAATCAATGCCATGGGAGGCTGCAGGGAAAACATATGGAGAGTAAGAAGAGTAAAAGTAGGTAATGAACCATCACCTAGAGAAATCTGAGCAATGCTGATGATGAAGCAGGTGGAAATTGGAATTTTGGTGTGAACACCAAAAGCCTGGTATCAGGAAATTAATGTCTGCATGTGTAAGACTAGATTAGCTGTGGAGATTGTTTCTATTGGATCCAGGCTGTGGTGTTGCTGGCCAGATCATCACTTGACTGTTTAAAAAAACCCAAACTTTTTCACTTGTCTTAGACCTACACTGGATCAAAATGAATTCCAAACCCCTGGATTCCATTTGGGACCAAGGATTTGTTTTGGTTGGTTGGTTTGGTTTTGGGTTTTTTTTTAAGGGTCAAACATGGTACAGCTCTAGCTTAAACAGAGGGCTTGACAAACTGAAGATCACCTCTCTTGGCATAAGGATGCACAACACTGGCTTGTGGTTAACAGGCAAGCACAGATTAAAAAAGCCCTTTTGCCCCCCATAAACCTGTCTCCAGGCTTCAGATACTAATACAGAAGTACGACTACTTTTTAAGAATGTAAAGGAAGATGTCAGAAGGCTTGGTGCCAGCCTTGAAGGCTAAGAAAAATAAGTCTAAAGTCATAGCTAGTTGCAACTGTCTTTACCTTACAACGCAGGCATGAATGCTGCCCAAGCCTGTTACAGGAAACACCTGTTGGAGAAAAGCAATATGTAAAATCCAATGCTTAAAAATTACAGATCTGTGATGCTTTTAAAACCTTGCAAAAGTCTGTAATAACATAACTGAGGCATTTATTTTTAATTCCCTAACTCAAATGCCCTTTGGCAACATGCATCAGTTATTTTAGCATACGGTACCATTCTATTAGAGTTTTTCAAGTCTAAGCCTCATTGCAGTAATGTCATTTGACACAAAAAGTAGAAATTCAAGAGGGGCAAGAAGTTTAACTATTACTTGAGTTTCTAAACTTTTGAAAACAGAAGTTTTAGAACCAGTTCCACCTTGCATTTCCTTCTCTCATGATGTCAAAAGAAGGAGCAGTAGCATTTTATAGTCACTTTAAAAATGCCACGACAGCCTTTGCCACCTTTATCCCATTTAAAGGGGATGTGATAATACTCCAAGCTTGCAAACCTCCAAAGCTCAAACACTTGTGTTCTGTATTTTGTCATGTCCTCTGGAAATACACTTTATTGTATACAACTTCAGATGAAAATCTATCCATTCTTAAAAGAACTGTAGCTGGCACATGAGCTATGAAAATCAGGATTGGTGCTCAAAATCTTGCTTGTCTTGAAGCTTCAAATCTGTTCCTTTAGTCCACTAGAGAGAGTAAAGGCAACTACCCAGCAACTGGCAGCAACACCAAGCTGGGTGAATTGTAGTTAGTTAGTACTTGAGAGACAGTGATACATATTTTATCAGTCACTGTGCAAGTGCTCGTTCCCTCCCTCTTTGCCTTACCCCTGCGGCAGCAAAGGTTTTTAATCTGAAGTAATAAATATAATGAGCTTTTCACATGAGCAGGACAGCCTGAGGATTTAGCACCCTTATGTATTTAAAGCTGGAATGGGAATTGCTAATGCATATATATTCAAACATTCCTGGAGTATCTGCATTTACAAAAATTCTCGGGTAGTGATGCAAAGTAAGAGTACCTTTGTCACTGCTAGAATGGGATTTAGACTACAAATGCATGACTGCATTTAAAGTCCATGTATTCTGTAAAAGTTCAGGTTTTACAACCTTGTTACCACACACTGACAAAATTCCTGCCTCTCTACCAAAACTGCACTGTGCCACAAAGCCAACCTCAAAAAAAGACATTTCTCCATTAAGGGTGTGACATACATCTGTGAATTAAAAGCTTCCAGCAATCACTGAACAGATATTCATGTGGAATGGCTGATGCTGCTTCAATATTGCTATGCAGGAAGATATTTTGGCAGAATACATCGAGGGAAGCTAATCAAGGCTTAGAAAATAGCTGGCTGGTGAAAAAAAGGATGGGAGATGAAAAGGAGATGAGAAATTTCAAAACACACAGACTATAACATTGACAAATACTCTGAATTGGGAGAAATCAATTAGGACGAGAGATTAGGCAGCTCTGAAGAAAAGAGTCTCATAGATGACAAAGAGCATTTTGAATTTCTATGATAAGGACTGAAAACGTAACAGTCAAAATACATACAAGTTTTGGAAAGGACAAGTGCTTGTCTTATGGGAGAAACCAAACAGTAGTAAATGGTGGGTAGAAAAGCAATACTTCTAGAAAAGATTAATTATTTCAAATATGCACAGTCTTGGTTTGTTTGTGTTTGTTTTGTCTTTTGTTGTTTTAGCTTCCCTTGACATTTCCCTCTTTCAGCCAAAGATGAGTAACGGACTAGCATGTGCCATCCTCTTACATATAAGTGTTTCACTTTAGCTACAAAATTAACTCAAGTTCAAAAGGACAAAAAGTCTTCAGCTACATGAAGACTTTATACCTATCAAGAAAAGTGGACACATCTCAACATTCGATACATAACTGACACACATGTCTGCAGTCTACTGGTCAGTGAAGAAACTAATACTGAGCTCATGCTCTGGATGAACACTGTTTTTGTTCATTGCTTACATGCTCACGCTGTCTCACTGACTGATGATGACTACTTCCTGAGTCACAGCCTTCCTCAGGACTTGCTGCTTTTGCCAAATCAACAGATGCTAAAACCCTTCACCAATATTCAGGCCATCCACAACCATTGGGGAAAGTTCGGCCAAACTAACACAGGCACTATTATTCAGGACAGATGTTTTCCATGAGGACCAGGTATCCAGAAATAGCTCATCATATGGTCAGAGGAGTAGAAAAGAGCTCCTTGTCTGCAGAGCTTTGTGAAGTAAAAAAGCAGCTTCAGCAGTTCCACCAGTTTTGCTGCAGTCCTGGCCACTACCAACACTGCAACTTTAGAGACTGCTGGCTCCTGCAATGGCAACTTCCCAGGAGAGGCCTGTAAGAGCCAGGCAGGGAAACCACTGCCACATGGAGCCAACATGGAGGAAGGCCAGAGACAAAAGCTCTAGTCTAGGTAATGGATATCAAAAGCAAGCGGAGAGGAAACAGGCCCCTTCCTCCAGTGGTGGTTACAGCTGTTTGGAAAAGGTGATGGAGAGTATTCTTGAGCACAGAGGAAACAATTGGAGAGTTGTCTTAGCTGTGGTGAAAGGGACTATGAATGAATAACTTACATTTAAATGTCTCTGCTTCCAGAACTTGGCAGCTGGCTTGATGTTCAAACTGATCATCTTCACAGAGGAAATCGTGGCAAAAAGAGCAGGCAAATATTCTGCCTCCTAAAAGATTTACCAAGGCAAAATAATCAGCAATGGGCACACGAATCAAGTTCTGCTCTGCAAACAAGTTAGGCTGTGGTTCTGACTGAAGAAAAGTTCTCTCTTCTGTTACAAATGCTTTAGCAAAAGTCCTAAATCAGACACTGCCATCCATTATTATACTGAAAAATACCATGTATTCTACAATAGGAGATAACATAAATACAGAGCAAGTGCTACTTGTACTTTTCTTCATTTTAATTTGACTATGGCATTAAGTACTTTTTTAAAATCAGATCATTCTCTTTAATCCAGTTTCCTTCCTTCCTACCCCCTCACTTCTGATGCACGCTTGGACTAAACCCTTCATTGTATTCTACAAATTGAGACGAGTATGGTTTTCTAAGCAATTGGGAATCCAAACACCTATACTAGCACAGAAGAATGGAGCGGATGGAAATGGCAGAAAATTGTGTGTTGACAATTCGATGCGATGTTTAATTATGTGAAGCGCTCCGTTGATAGGACAGTTAATACTTCAGATTACATAACCACCCCTGAATTGAATTACTGTATGTTCTTGAGCAGGTCATGTACATTCCTTACTCACAAGGTCTATTTTTAAAATAGGAAGAATGCTTTGCTTTGAACAAACATACTGCAAGAACTCATCAGTGAAGATTAAAAAAGCTATGCTATGAATATAGGTACAATAACTTAAGCAATGTGAGGAGAAAAGCACCATTTAGATTTTCGTAAGTGTGAGCAACCTACCATGGTCCCAGACACTTCTTTCACACTCAATACATTCTGCATCTGCGAGAGGGCAGGTACACGCGTGTGTGCTCAGACACTTCCTCCCATGACACACCCAAGCTTCACAGAAATCACAGATTGCACCCTGTAATTCCAGAAAGATGTCATCTTGGGACTTATGCAATACCTAGAGGGAGACTCTTATTCCATAACCCTAAATGTATCCAAGTACCAATCCTCTCAGTGGGTTCATTCCAGTTGAGTGAGACAGTATGAACTACATCTATATTCCTACTGAGATGCTCCACAGTTCATCTTGTTTGTTTGATATTCACTTATGCAGGGTTAAATATGATGTAAAATAACTTGGTTTTGCCCATTTCTGTTTTTCACATTTTCCATCTTAACTCTTATGCATGAAAATTGTGTCCTCCAGCTGAAACCTGAGATCCGTAAATGATAACAATGTTCTGGCAAAAATGAAATTTCAAAACATGTCCTGGAAAATGCCACTAGATTCTTAGAGCTGGAATCACTTATTTGTATTTTAAACTATGCTATATTGGAACACAAGCTCTGCAGCGAGCAAAGATCAAATAACTCCCTAGAAATAAGTTACTCTTTTAACTGCAAGATCTACACATTGACTATCCCTTAACTGTAGCATTTTAGGAAGCCACCTCAGCCCTTTTGTAACAAACTACTATGTGCATTACATGCACACAGAACTAAACCAGTGCTGAATCCAAATTAATTGTTGATGAAAATATTGCAGCACTGAACACATCAGTTTAGGAAATTCAGACTGGGAAGGCTGGCTGTGTTGATGAGAAAAGCTGACTGCAAACTGGAGGCAGAAACAGGACTGAGGTTTAGCCCATACAGCATGTAATGCAGAGGCTATGACACGTCATAACTTGCTTTCCAGAATGCAGTAATAACTTGTCCTTCTAAGAAGAAAAAATCAAAGGCCAGAAACTATCACTAAGAGCAAAAATTATTTTTTTTTTTAATTAAAATTCCCTCCTAATGCCATAGAACAGATTTCTCTCTCTGATAATCACGGTCTCTGCATAGGGCCTGCCACCAACACAGATCTGTTAGCATCCAGGACATGCTGGGAGTTTGCAATTGTACCTAAAAATGCAGGATTTGGGGTTTCAGTAAAAGGGAAAATCAGTTTCTGATGGTAAAATGATAAAAAACTTGGCATGGTGCATGCTGTCATTCCATAATCTGGTTTATCTTTCCTTTTTTTTTTCAGAAAGATTTGCATAGCATAACCCCAAACAGCAAAAAAGGCTGTAATTCTGTATACATACCACCATTGCTAGTCCAGTACTGTACACACCAGCATGTTTTATCACACAGTCTGAAGACTTCATCATGCATTTGGTTTTTCCTGTTTAGAAAAGACAAAAAACCAGAAGAAAACTATATAAAAATTAAAAAATTAGAATGAATGTTCATACAAGAGTACTTCAACCAAACACCTGTGCTTGATTGTAAATCTAGGTAAAAATAATGCAAACAAATGTCTGCAACCTGTAATCCACCCTCACATCTGCCTTAGATCAAATTAATTATTGTCTGTTTTCAGCCAAAATCTCTTTCCCCAGTACTGAGATAATAAGGCAATGTGTTGCCTTGCTCTGTGTTTTGAGTCACTGGCAAGAATTTCAAATGTCAAAACATTTGAAATGCTGTCAAGCCAAAGAACAAAATTAAGATGAAAGCCAAGCAATGATATCTTTAAAAGTTGCATTTGAAGCTGCTTGTTCTGTCTCACCATAAAAGCAGTGCAAGCTCTGTGCAAGGTTGAGGCCCTCTGAAAAAAAACATATGCACATGATTTCATTTCTTACATGTACTTGGATACTTAGGGTTTTGTTGATGGTGGATGGGTTTGGATTTTTTCTCTTCTAAAACCGTATTAGCAATTAATTCCTAGACAAAATAGCTCCTCTTAAATGCAGGTATTAGTGGGAGAAAAAGGCCGCCTGTATTTAAGTCATGCTTCCATAAGCAAATAGTTACAGTGACAACTTCCCCTTACTCCTTGCCTCTGACATAAATGCCTCTGCCAAAAAGACACACCCTGCATGCACTCATGCAAGCAAAAAACCTCTTGTAGTTAGCCCAGGCTACTGCAGTGGAGTTTTATCACTGATTTCAGCTGCCCTGCCACAGATCCCTTTGGTGAATCTGCTATTGCCTGCTTAGAGAAACCACCGAAAGGGTGCTCCCTGCAATCCCACTGAGGAGCTGACAAAGCCAAATTGTACTGTGAAAATGTCATTAAATCCCAGTATGCAGCATCTAAAGAGCTTTGTATTAAATCACACCTCAGATACCAAATGGCACTTGAAGGGTGAGGAATAACTAGTGGTGGGCTAAGCTGGGCAATTGGAGATGGTGGGGGTATTACTGGGTCTGGAGCACTGCAGCATAGCTATGTTGCTACCGTTCCTCAGGAATTTCTTTAAGGAAGTTTCTTAGAGAACTGGTTTATAGGAGCTGTCTCCAACACTTGATCAAGCACCAAACAGCTCTAATAATGGTCTTTGTTTTGGAAAACCCTGAGACTTAATAGAATTCTGTGGTTGTTATTAGGGATGCTTTTCCTCCAGAAACATAGTGCAGATTAAGATAAATTCAACAGACAGGAGTCAACTTCAGATGTATAATATACTGCAAGATAGACAGCATCTTTTTACTGCTTCACTGCATGATGACAGAAGGAAGACTTATGAAGGATGACATGCTGCCATTGCACACTAACAGCCTGGCTTCCAGAAATGCTCAGAAACTGCAGGTCCCAACAAAGGCACTGGAAGCTGCAGATGCCAGCAGCACTGACAGTCAAACTACAAACCAGCCAAATTGCTTAATGACAAATTGAAAATCTGCAAGGATGTGTTGAGATGGTATAACAGCAAAATTCACCTCAAAGTATGAAATGATTATCAACATCTCCTGCAAGCAAGCAGCTGTTTAAAAAAAATGAAAGGGAGA
>JAVHNF010016126.1:15140-34991 GCA_034783455.1 Micropsitta finschii | reverse complement strand
ATACTAGCTATATTATGTGTTTTACTCGTGTGAATAGTCTCAGTGAAGTGTATGTATGTCTGATAAGAAACATTTGTCGCTACTTGAACAGCGTGTGTGTATTCTTGGAAATGCAGTGGTAATGGTTGAACTTGCAAGCTATTCACAAAATTTTTGTGGCATTTAAGCCAGAAATAGCTGCTCCTTTGGAGAAGTTTCAAACATATTCTGTGTGAGGACTGAAGCATCAACTTCTGGCATGGGCGGACAATTTTCTGAATAATCAGCAGCAAGCACTAGAGAAAGGTATCACATGAAAAATATACAACCTGTTCTCAAGTGGCAAAACTACTTATTGCAGAGCTTATAGATCAAACCTAATTCTTATCAAATTACATACCAAAGAGTGGAGCGTTGGAAGACTAATTCATTCTCCATTGTATAACTTTTAAAGTGTTAGAAGTATTTTCAGAATGGAGGAAAAAAGATGGGAATCTGTGTTTTATCTGTGTGCTTTCAATGTTCTGTATTCAGTGTTAGTATCTGAGGACAAACTAAACATGGAGGAAGCTAAACATATATTCTAGTTAAACTTTTGTTTGCTGCCTTCAACAACAATTAAAAGAACAAAGCCACCTACACATGGTGGATGGCATGGCTTCTTTTAGCAGCTATAACCAGAAGTTATATTATTAATGGACATATAGAAACATTCTTTCTATGCGGTGACTATTCAAATAATAAAATGAGCAAGGTTTATAGACTGCTGGCTGAGACTGAGGACTAGAAAAGCTTGCGCTTTCAATTTCTCTCTTAGTTAAATATCTTGTAGGCTTTGGTCTGTCTTGGGGGCGTTGGGAAAGTGATGGTTTTAGTCCTTTGGTCTTGGGTTTCCTGGGGCTGACAGTACTGAGAGGTGTACGTTCTTTCTCCTTTTGTCTAATTTCCTCCCTTTGAAGTGGAGATCAGGCTTCCATTGAAAGCAGAGGTTGTCCAGATACATGAGACGTGAACATCTGACTTTATTTGAGGGTACATGAAAGGCTTTTATTACTTTCTTTTAACATTTCTGTCTTGTAATATCATCCTAAATCACACTATGAAGTGAAATCATAGTAGTTACTCCCTTCCTCAATTCCTTGTGTGTTGCAGAAAGCTTAATGCTTTATGTACAGGATCTTTCAAGGCCTAGCTGAGATTTCAGCTGCATTGTCTACCATATGTTTGGAGAAAACCCTTCATCATCTGCATCTAATTTAGCAGAAAGCTGGAATGCCGGAAACATAATCTTGTTCTTGTTGAACTATAACTGCAAGTACTTTGTGAGCAAAAGCATCAAATTGGAGTTGTTCCTGTATTTGTGTAAAGCGGAGATGATTTCCAAGTTCTAGCTGCTTTTATCTATTTATAGGTTGGGGTCCATACCTCTTTGGTGTGGCCTGAGCTTAAAGGGCTGCTGTGAACCAGTGCTGAAGTCATTAGGTTGGCTGTGGTTTGACAGTAACTCTTGGTGTAGGATAGAGGAGCCCTACTGCTGCTCAGCTCTTGTTGCATGTGTTTGTGTGGTGATCTAAAGTTCTTAATGAGACAGCTAGTCCTATAGGTTTCTTGCATATCCTATCAAAGTACACTTGGTGATGTTTGATATTTTAATATCTTGTGCTTAGACTCTTCAGCTGCTCTTGATGCAGAAGGTAAGTGGATGGTACCACTCCGTTACAATGCCGAGACACAAACAGCACCCAACTGAACAATTTTATTTTTTATTTCACTGAAGCACATGGCAAATGTTGTTATTTGAAGAGGCAATGTGCCTTGGTGCTTCTAAGCATTGGTGTGTTTTGTATATGTTTCATTCAGCTGAATGCCTTCCACAAAACCTGCAAGTTTGACAGCTGTTAGCTGCGCTCGATTCTTCTTCTCTCTGTTAATTCTAAAAATTTGATGTAGAAAGCTATTTTATAGTTCTTCCAGGACATTTGACTGTTTTGTTAGAAAATGTAAAGTCACAGAATTGTTTGGGTCTTGCTGTTTAACTGTTCTGAAACCAGCAGTCTTCTGGCTTCTAAAAGACAAAGACCTTAAGAATAATTGAAAACAAAAAAAAAAAAAAAAAAGTGAAAAATTAGAAAAGCTTTTTCAGATCTACTGCAAAGAAAGAACTTGAGTCACAAGACAATAATCAGAGCATCTGTCCTGCAGACAGACTACAAAGTTCTCTGAGTTTTCTAGAAAACCCAGTTGTTGCTGCAGTGTCATCCATTATTTACACTGGCTGACCTGGTTTTTAGTTTTTTTTGAAAAGATTAATTATATTTTTCTATTTGTAAATGTTGGAATGGTCTTGAGTACCACTGTGTCTATTAGAAGATAAGTTGAAAAATCTCACTCTGTCTGCATCTGTTCTAATTAAACCTAAATTTAGGTAAGTGATGAATCAAGCTGGTGCAAAACAGACAACTTTGAGCAAAAATGACTTCCTGTGGGGTTGATACCTGAAAATTTTACCTCCCA
Source organism: Micropsitta finschii (assembly GCA_034783455.1). Lineage (NCBI taxonomy): Eukaryota > Metazoa > Chordata > Aves > Psittaciformes > Psittacidae > Micropsitta > Micropsitta finschii. Next base: position 32,498 of record JAVHNF010016126.1, on the reverse strand, counting down.
ACTTAGAACAGGGTTAACATTCAAATTATTATCTTATCAAGAGTAGATAAAAAATGTGCAATTGTAGTTAGGGTTGCAGGTGCAAAGAGAAGTCAAGTGTAAAGTTACTAGAAGAACAGTTTAATTGCCTTATTGTGTCTTTTCTGCAATGTCTGTTTTAGGGGTTTGTAATTCCTGATGAAAAATTATGCATAACTGCTGGTTTTAAAATAACAAAAGTCACAGCTACAGTTTTTTCTGAGCTCTTCTGCTCTGGCTTACATATGGAATAAACTTTGGTGCTGATTACTGTATTTCTGTTAGCAGTCACCTTATGTAATTTATGCTTTCCAGAATGCACCTTATTCTGCAAAAATAAGTCCTTGAACAGTCTGTGCTTAGGCAAGTAAGGGGCTGCTTGAAGTTATGAGGCACTGATTTAAACTTCTGTTGTTTTCCTGCACTGAAAAAATATGTTGCTTTTGAAATGCAGGTGTTGGCACAGGTTATAGATAACCTGAAGGTTTCAAGTGAGGAAAAAAAGGTGTCCTTCCTTCTAAAAAATAAATACTTTTGAAATTACTATTCAAAGGTGAGAAAGACAGAGGGAAGAATTATTATTCTATGAAAGGAGTTTGATTTTTTTGTCCTGTTTTCCTTAACCTGTAGCCAACAGAAAGAAGGGGAAGATAAGATTTACATATGCATTACTTAAGGCTACTGAAACTTCTAGAAAAGCAAAACTGCAGGAATATGAGGATGAACTGGACCTTGAACAAAGCTTGAAACTGGATACGGTAACTACCATGTGCAAGCTGCACAAGAAAAGAAATCAACAGTTCAGCTAATAATAAGAGATTAATAATATGCATAGGAATTCTTGTAAAATGGCACTTGGGAATCTTGACATCTCTCTTCATGAGTGCAGTAGTGTCTAGAAGATATACTTGTTATAGAAGTGCAAGGGGCTACACTGCACTGTATTTCTGTTCTCCTTTTTGTCTATTCAAGTTCTAGATTGGAGGATGAATTAGATCTGTGCAGTTCTAGTTTTTTTTCCTTTTAAGGTAAAAATCCTTGTTATACCATTTGATTGGGGATCAAGCTTCCTTGATTTTTATTGTTATGGGCATTGCATGGGAAGTATGCCACTCCCAGCTTTATATGGTGAATCTATTATGCTGGGAAGACCCTGTTCATTCTGACATTCTACATGTAGGAAGGCCCTTCTGTTGTATTTCCTTCTTTACTTTGTTGTTCTGTGTTGTTTACTGGTTAACACTGGTTGGCTGATAGTAGTTGTGGTTTTTTGTCTCATGAGGATGATTTTTAAAAGACTGGTGTCAGCAAAGGGTTGAAGTTTAAAAAGGCAAAAGGAGAGGTACTGAGAGAGGAATGGCTGTTACGTTGCATGAAACTGCTTTTCCCTTTGAAGTGCAAAAGGAAGAGCCGTCTGCATCAAGACGAAGAATGTACATTTCTTCTGGTCAGGAACAAGCTAACTCCATGCTCCCACAGAATCAAGGACCTTAGCCAGCAGCGTTGCTAGAGACATGATAGCATTGCATGAGCACAGCAAAATGAGTAGATCAGCCTGTGGTCCTAGTCCTCAAATCATGCTTGCTTGGCAAGTTGGTGACTGTTGTCTGCTGTTAACTTGTATCTGTCATAGCCACATGAACATGGTTGGTTTTTCTGTCCTGTGATTTATTGCTTCTGATGATGTGCTGCAAATGGGAATAAGTTTTATTCAGTCATAATTGTGGATGTAGTTTGGAGGGAGGCAGAGGATAGGTATGGGGACAAAACAGTGTTATTATCTAACTGAGCAAACAGGTAACTTCCAGACACTGTCATGAAATTAAGAGTGCAATATTATCTAACTGGGTCTCCAAGCATCTTGATGTGTTGATTTGTGGCTTTTGGCAACTCTCTAAGAAACTGGTATTGTTCAAGAGTTCTTACGTGTTCATTTCCCTGCTGATTTGTTACAGTCAGCAAATTTTTTGAGATGGGAAGAAAAAAAGCTGAACTGTGATGAGTAACTTGTATCATCACAAAATGCAAATGTGTATCATGGAGATAAGCTGGCATTGTTTTCAAAGCTGGTGCTGGCCCTACTTCAGTATTAAGCAGCAAGTGTTTTAAGTGTGTGATGAAAAGAAGGACACTGTTGGTGCGAAAGAAACATCCTTTGTTTAATATAGCACTGTATCTTTCTGGTAGCATTACATATGACCCAGATCCAGGTCCATGTGTACTTGCAACATTATGCTGTAAGGGATGAGCTTAGTTAAAATTAGTGGTAACATGGGTAACACTGAAGTAAGTTCTGCACATTTGGGTTTCTAAAAAGAGAAGCCCAACCAATGAGGGTTTTTTTCCCCTTTCACACATGAAATAGAGAAAGCTGTTCATGGGATTAATTTTTCAAGGAGGTACTTGTCCGAGGCAGTAGTTGCAGGCTTGTGAAATTACAGCTGTTTGTCGGGATAAATGGGGAGAGAAAGAAAAATCAAGAAAGCAACAGTGCAGTGCAGTGATGTCCATATAGAGATGGACTATTTTTGTGGGGAGGGCTGCAAGGCTTCTCTGTTGCTTTAACTACAGCAACATGAAATAGGAAGGCCCTCTGAATGTAGGTGATAACTTCCTTTCCCTTGGGCATGCTGATATGCTGCTCTACAGATAGTGACTTAGATAAGACACAGACTTTCTTTACTGTAAACAGAGTTAACAAGAGAAGGTAGATCTTGCTGTTTTGTTCTTAACATTATTTTATGCTGTTGATGAGCACTGTCATTCATAGCAGGAGGCATTTATATTCTCAGGATATTTTGCCTCTCTTAAAGTAGACAGTGAATAAACTGAACTATGTAAACATGAACATGCTAAGCGCAGTTTCAAAGTGGCTGCAGAGTCAGGACCTGCCATCTTTGGGTTGTTTCTCTTCTGCTTTTGTGTCTGTTTCTTTGAAGTGTTAGTCCTAGTTAATGCATCTGTGTCTCTGTGGCCTACTTAAAACCTGGGGAGTGTGTGATGTTGCTTTTCTACTAGCTGATGCTTTTTTCTAAGTAAATAAGCCAAGAAATCTTAAGTTTTGTGTAGGTAAGTAACATGTCCCTGTCTTCTGTTCCTGAATCATTTACTAAGTGAATAACTTAACTTGGTCTTCACTTTTGAGTGGGGGAGAACAATGCCAGGAAGAGTTTTACGTGGTTTTAGCTAACTTCCAGGTTGCTGAAGGTGACTTGTTAACGTGCTCTTGATTTTGAATTCTGCTTCTCATTCAAGTCACATAGCAGACAAATGCGAGGAGGAAGGCTACTCATTGTGGGTAGCATGCAGTTATGTTCTATGTTGTGCAGATTTCACATGCATCTTATGCATTGAACAGAAAGACATGAGTGAACACAGAATGCTATTACCTTTTAACTGTGGGATACAGTAATAAAGTGAAGACTGTGGGTGCAATACAGTCGAGTTGCATCTTTGTCTTTAATGATTCCTCCAGTACAAGCTGGAAAAGTAGGTGTTAGCATCCATGCACAGATTGACCTTTTAAAGGATGAGGACCACATGTATTATACCATTCCTCCATATGAATTAATTTTACAGTCAAAGGGCAGTGTCTTGGTCCTAGCTTACGAATTTGGGGGCAGAATTCACTTAGAGCTTTACTGGAAAGAGCAGTGCCACAATGATTTTATTAGTGTAGTATATTATAATTTTTCATTTACTAAAACAATTTAGATGGCATAACATACTTATTGCTGCTTTCTAAAATATATAGGAAGGATTGTGGGCACTGTTTTCGTGATGCTAACTTGGCTTTAAAAAAGTAAAATATTAGTTCCATAAGCACAAAGTAATGTTTTTCCTGGGCAAAAGATGGAAGTGTCAATGACAAAGTAATGGTGCTTATTCTGAGCTGGCTTTTTCCATGTAAGGACACATATCTGCTTTTAAAATTGGTGACTATGTTGTCTTCAGTAGTATAACATAGAAATTTATGTCAGGATGGCTAATGTTTTTAAGTAACAGAGGCAATTACCATTAATATAAGCCATGTCTGAACAGTATTAAAACTATACTGATTTCAGTTTAAAAGTAGGTCTGTTTTAAATTTAGGTCCTGCTGGGGTTGGCATACAGAGAGGAACACCTGTCTTGGCTCCGGTGGTGAGTTTATTAGGAACGGAAGTGGATGCCCCATTGAGTATGCCAAGTTTGAGCTTTCAGTTCTGACGTGCCTGTGTTTATTTAATTTGGGAAGGTGCCAAGATGCTCTCTGAAGCTGAGTGGGTGCTCACTACCTCTGTACAGTACATGCCTAGCTGTGTGCTATCCATATGCTCTTTTTGGATGCATACAATACATGTGTAACATGGACACACACACAATTACAGTTGCCCCTGGGTGCTGCACTGTCTATGAGCCTCTGGAGTGGGTAATAACTAAACATGGTAATTCTGAATTTCAGTGCATGTAATTCTGTCATTTCCTCTGAGATACTGGGGCAGGATGCTCCCAAGTACACATTTCAGTGATGCCATGGTCCTTCAGGGGAGCACATTTCCAAGTGTCAGATGTCTGCTTCAGAGGATCTCTCAGCCAGATACCAAATGCTGCTGCTGTTACTTGAACTTCTTTGAACTGAAAAGGGAGCACATTACATTGTTCTTCACAAAGCAGAAGGAAGTAATTTTGCATGAAATGTTAATAGTAAATGTGTCAAAAATAAGTCCACAGACTTCTGTTTATCAAATGTGAACTAACACTTAGACTTAAAAGGTAATTATGGGATGGGATGAATCTTCCTTTGTTTCCACTGAGGTTTCTATGAAGGCATCCAGAAATCAGGTTCCTCATGCTCTAAACATCTGTGGATCAGGGGAGATGTCATTAGCCAGTATTTGCTGTGCTAACCTCTTGTTGCCAGAGTGGGGGCTTTGCTGGGACTGTGTTTGCTCTGAGAAGAATGAATTTGAAGTGCAGGCCAGGCAGCAAATGTTCCTCTTTCTTCCTCCCACTCTCCAGAAACCACAAGCCCTTTTTTGCAGAACCTGTATGTTCCTTTGATTAATAATTGCAGCAGGTTTGGGAGGAGACATTTGCTGCTGTCAGCAAACTGGAATATATTTTGCCTGCCTTCCAGGAAATAATTTAGGAAATATTTTAGGAAATAATTTGTAATATCTTAATTCTGTTGGTCAATTTTACAAGGAATGTGGAAGGCCTGAACTGCAGTAAATGTAGTGAACACAACATGGAAGGGCCTGATGTGTTGGGTAAAGCATGCAGCCTCATTGCGTTCTCTCTGATTCACTGAGAGAGCTGCTGACATCCATACTCCCAATGCCTTTTGCCATCAGTCATTGAAAACAAAGCATAGTGCCAGAGATTATTTTTATGCTTTGAGAGATCATCTGCTGAGATCATGCTTGGACATAACTCATAATCAAGTCTTTTGTAAGTGAACCCAATAAGTACTGAAGTATTCACCCACTCACATGTGGGAAATAAGTTAGTTGAGCTGTCCTTACGATCACTTTCTCCATGTGAAGTATGAAGCTATAAACAGGGTTTGAGGGTTTTTAGTGTTTAGATATTCAGATGCAGTATAACCCATTGGTTGTGAGAGACATGTGGGAGTTGGAGTATCTTTTTGCTGTTCTGGTTGCTGCTTTTGACATGCTCCCTGACCTTTTCACTGCTCAGTATTTCAGCTTGCGAGACTTGCCAGCCACTCTGCATTTCTTTGTCCATCTTTCATCACTTGACCCTTCAGCTACCAGAGGCTCTTTTCTGTCTTGTCTGTAGTTTTGTATGCTTCTTCAGACAGCTACAGCTGATTCTCTGCTGTATGCAATTTGTCCCTAGCACTGCCAGTTTTACAGATTAAGACACCTGAAGTGGAAGCCAGGGCAGAAACCTGGAAGATGAGGGACTACTCCAATCTATCACACTTTCACTTTTCTGGTCATGTTGGTAGTTGTCTTGCAGCTGTGTGCTACCGTGTGAGGAAAAAGCTGGGGAAATATGGGCATAATAAGTAACATGCAAAAATGTAGCAGACAGTGATAACCTTGTAAGTTGCTCCTTAAGCCTTCGAAACCTTTTTTGTGGTGTGACATTTCATAATCACTGCTAAATCAGACATGGTATATCTGCACTTGAGAGAAGACAGCCAGGCACATTGTATGTACATGTCTGTCAGTTACAGAAGTCTTCTACAGTGGGAGTCTGTCTTGACTCAGAAAAGGCAGTGGGATTAGGAAGTGATGAAGAGAACAAGGTGTCATTTCTGATTGTCAGAAGACAGTCTGTAATGGGGAAAATGCTCTAAGCTGTGCAAATTCATTATGCTTCCTGCTGCCACCAACAGTAGTAGAAGGATGAGAAAGGATTTGTCTAAATGTTGCTGATGACAAATACAGGGGAAGCTTTGAAATACTCAGTTGCCCAGCTATTTCTACCAAAGCAGCTGATACAATTTTGTTGCTGTATGAAAAGGAGTAGAGAAATTATGTGTTTAGAACTAACTTTGAGCTTCATTCAGTGCTGACTACAGAAGGGTCAAAGCGGGGGGAAGAGGTTCTGAATCTGTAGTCCCTCCATCTGCCAGCATTTTGTACCAAAACCACACTAAATATGGAAGCACTACTATTGATCATTGCTATTTCAAGAGCAACTGCAAAGCATCTGTCACACTTCAGCTTCCCATCCACCAGCTTGGGTAGAGTGTTGTCCTGAACATAATAGGGCAGAAGTTTTTGGGGAGATTAGTCTGTTAAAGGATTCCTAAAAGGTAGGTCTGATGCCTATCAGTTATCCTAGACAATGGGCAGATTCCCACTGTGACTAATGCAGCTGATGCTGTGGGATTATGATGGGGGAAGTGTCCAGATGTCATCTATAGAGTTTAAACTGTGCACAGTCATAACCACAGGAGATAAATGCACATGCATAAAAGTTAATATTTTCAAAGGTGCCTGACATAATTTGTTAACTAATTCCCATTGTAATTCACAAGAATTTGAATGCCTTCTTATGTTCTTTATGAATTTTTTGGTCTCATTTAATTTAGGCTATTTATAGCTGTGCTTGAATTCCTGTAAGCAAACAGTAGGCTTGTAAAAGTTTGGCTATTGTAGGATTATCTTTAGGATGTTTTTGCGTTGAAATGCAAATCCTGTACTGAAGAGTTATAATTGACCAAGACCTCAGTTTTCTGGCAAAATTATTGGGTCTTGGTTTTGCATCTGATCCCAAAATGCATTGAAAAGTAAATGGCAGTTTTTCCCTTAGCTTCATTGGTCAGTGGGTCAGGCCTTCTACAATCTGACTGCTGATAATACCTCTCTCAATTTTTTATTGCCTAAGTAGTAATTATTTAGGCTTTGGAAGTGAAATTCTTTCAAATAAAATATCTTCAAGCTATCCCTGATAGGACCAAAATGAGAGTGGAGAATGCAGAACAGCCAGCTGTATCTGTGATTAGGAGTGTTACTGCCAGTAGTGCAAAAGGTTTCTCAGATGTCTTGGAAAAGCTTCTGTATAGAAGTATAATATCTGTTCTAAAGGCCTGTGAAGGAAAGCTACTGGCAAGTGCACTGCCACAGCTTTTGAAAAAGAGCAAGACAGGAATGCTTTAAAATCTGTCCTTGCAGAGACAGAACTTGAGACATGCCTTGCAGTGTGCGTCTTGTAAAAATGGTTGCTAAGCACTAGCAGAAAGTCAACTCTCTTTTAAAGTATTTTTTTACATCTTTGACATGTTTTCTCTTTCCACCTGCAACAACCTTTTGACACAACAGACAAGTAGCAACTTATTTGAAACACCCTGATGGTGACAAATAGGCCACTCTTTTGCTTCCTGCAGCAGTTTCTCGCAAATGCATGCCTCTTGTAGCAGAGATTTAGGTGTCTTGGGACATGCTTTAAGTGAGATAAATGCAGACAATAATTTAACATACTAAATGATTTTATGAATTTCTTACCTAGCCAGACTCCACCAAGACAAATCAAAAGGAAACTTGCTGGTCAGAGGCAGCGCTCCATGCCAGAAAAATGCTAATAACCTTAAACTTAGGCATTTATGCTTATACAGCTCATGGGAAATAAGTAGAAAGGAACTCAGAATTAGACATCACTTGGAAAGTGAGTTATATCTTTTCATGTAAGTGCTGCAGTACTGAAGTAATCTAATTTTATACAGAACCATTATATCACAGATTTTTATGAATTTTCTATGTGTATATGTGTCTGCATATATATTTGGCAGATACTCAGAATATTATAATCATAGAATGGTTTGGGTTGGAATGGACCTTAAAGATAATTTAGTTCTAACCCCCCTGCCATGGGCACGGAGAGCTTCCACTAGACCAGGTTGCTCAAAGCCCTGTCCAACCTGGCCTCGAACACTGACAGGGATGGGGCAGCCACAACTTCTCTGGGCAACCTGTGTGAGTGTCTCACTACTCTCACAGTGAAGAATTTCTTTCTTATATCTAATGTAAACCTCCCTTTTGTCAGCTTAAATCCATTCCCACTTGTCCTGTCACTACATGCATTTCTAAAAAGTCCCTCTCCAGATTTCTTGTTGGCCCCTTCAGGTACTGGAAAGCTGCTTGAAGGTCCCCCAGGAGCTTCTCTTCTCTAGGCTGAATAAGTCCAACTCTTCCAGCCTGTCTTCACGGGAGAGGTGCTCCAACCTCTGATCAACTTCATGGCCTCCTCTGGACTTGCTCCAAAAGCTCCACATCCCTTTTGTGTTGGGTGCCCCAGAGCTGGATACAGTACTGCAGGTGGGGTCTCATGAGAGCAGAGTAGAAGGGCAGGATCACCTCCCTCATTTAGCCAACTGCTGCTGCAAAATTGCAGACCTTTACTGGCTGTCTGTTGTGTTGATTGCCCTTTTGGGGCTTGACCTTGCAACAGGCTCAAGGAGTATGGTGCTTAGATGCTTCTCATCTTTATCCCTTTTGTGTCAGGCTGACGCTGGGCTGCAAAGGATCTGATAAGGCATCTGAGCAACGGTAAGGATGAAGAAGGGTTGCTGGAAGTGAACTCAGATGATGTTCCGCATGTTTAAAATGTGCTATCTTGGCCATGGGAAATTTCAGTGAGAATAAAAACATACTGCAAACCATCATAATTTCTTGCCAAATGGGTCATTGTGGTGCAATCCTGTGACTGTTCGTGGTAACTGGATTTGCTGTGCCTTAATGACTTTCTCTGACTATTTCCTGCCGAAGTGCTGGGATCTGGGGGAGCTGCCCAGTTCCATATTTCACATACTGAGTGGGTTGTAGTTGAGGAGAAACACATCCCTGCTTTTTGTGTGTGGCACCTTCCACATTGGCAAGGAGAGCGTAAGTGCAGTTATTTGCCTTCTAGACAGACTTATCATGAGAGGCAGATGTCCTTATGGGAGCAGAAGGTGGTTGGACTGGGACCAGCAGCAGTAGATGGTGATGGGCTCTGTGGGTTTTAAGATGTTGTGTCAGGGAGCATTTCTCATTTTGTTTACTTTGCACTCCCAATGTCCAGACAAGCCCAGGAGACTTAGCCCACAGCCAGCCCCAAACAAATAGACTGTGTAGCATTTGTTCAGTTCTGGTCATTACTAAAACTGGAGGTTGGCCAAGTCAGTAGAGTTGAGTCTGGCAGCAAATACACATTACGTTTCCCATTCAGAAGATGGGTTTGAGGAGTATGCTCATTTAGTGCTTGAAAATGCATGGCTTTCTGCCTTGTTTTATGAGAGGACTTGCAGTATGTTGATGTAATTCCACACTTTGTCATGTGTTATTTACATAGTGTTTGCACCTCACTGTTCTCTGCATCAGTGCCAGTGCCCTGATATTTCTGCAATTTATTTTTATGATCTTGGTGTTGAAACAGCTGTAAAAACAACTAGTGAAAATGAGCCAGCTGCTGGAATTTCTGATTCTGAGTAGTAGGCATTTTCTGAAAGGCAAAGAGGGATGCAAAATAACAAACTTAATCTCATGACTAAATACAATTCCTCTTAACAAAAACAAGTTAAGTGGCAAAATTTTGGCTGCTGAAGAGATTTGAATCACTAATAAATGAAATAATGCAACTGCTTTGTATAGAAAGTGTCCAAAGACATACTACTGCTTTAAAGGAGATCTTATACTTGCCTGTGAGGACTTGTGAGCAGTTGAATGCCATCTTTCCTACACCTCATTTGTTTTAGTATTGCAGAAATACTTTAAGATACAAATTTTACCAGACAAAGAGATGTACATGAATTAGGGTATCCCCTGGCTAGCTAAAATCCAAATGCTTAGTTTGTACACTGGTATCAGCATCAGTGAAACGGGACTTTGAGGAATTAAATTAAAAATAGCCTTTCGTCCAAGCAGTTAATTGCTTTTGACTTTGGTATATAGATTCTTGTTTGTGGTCCAAGTGTAATGGGGACCTTGTGTCCTTAACACTGCAGTATTACACATAATTATTGTATTTAAACTCTTCCTTTGTTCCTGCCTTGAGTCTAGCCTATGTAGCAGAGATAAACTGAACAGGTTAGCTGAAGCTGAGAGCTGTGGTTGTGCAGCAAGGAGCAGGGGGTAGCCTATGAGTAATGATTTTGTTCTTCGCTTTTTTTTGATTGCTATGACTTACCCGCTGTTTACAGTGTATTTGTTAACTCACTTGCTAAGGATGTGAGTTGGAGGGCTGCTCCTTGGCATTTACTTTGGCCTAGCCGAAACACAGCAGCATCCAAGAGATTTCTGCTCATATTAAAAAAATACTAATTATGAGTTGGGTGCATTTCCTTTTGGAGAGAATGATCTCATATAGCACAGGTAAGTCTGTCCTCATTGGAAATGGTGACACATTTTCACCATACATAGTGATGAGCAGAGGTAGGGTGCAAGTCAATTTCATAAAACCTGTTGTGTATGGATGAAGTAGATTCTTAGAGATTATCAGACCATTGCTTGCTATAAATTGTTTTGCTTAACTTGTCTTCCTCCTCCTAAAGAGCTAAGGTAACAAGTGAGAGAGCTTGGGCATCCAGGGATAAAGCTATACAGTTTTCAGAGGCTGCTTGGCCACTGCTTTGTTGCATTCATAGTTAATTACTACAGAGCAAAGTGAATTAAAAATACTGTAAGAGCCCAGAAGTGTGGGCAGACATTTATGAAAAGGCACTGAGAAAGCAAGCTATTAACTTTTCTAGTGGTAGTAAAATCTCTGCAGCTCAAGATTGGAAGGAGGCAAGTTTCAGTTCAGAAACCTCACTGCAATATCTAATATACTCTGCAGCCTTAGAGCTGCAGTTTTCAGAGTGTGTACTCTGAAGATACATAACCCTCATAGAAACCTTCTGTAAGTGTGGTCTGAGGGTTTATCAGCTGGTGTGTTCTTATTCAAATAAAATTGTAGTCCTAGGAACAAAACTCCCAATCTTTGCTCTCGAGAGCCAGACACATTTGTATGTTTTGCAGAGACACTCTGCTCAGGTAAATGCAATAGTGCAAGTGTTCTGGGTGACTCTAGATGAATCCTAAAGGGGAAGGAGAAAGATGTTATTTTCCTTTTCCCGAGAGGAGTATCACCAAGTGATTTAAGTTTTGATCCCGCAACATGTACTTGTCTGTGAAACCTCTGTGCTCATGTTGAGGCACGTTAACATCAGTGTGCACAGGGCAGTTAAGTTTTAATCACGGATCCAGCCCAAAGCAGGGACATGATAACAGGCTGTGTGCGGGTGTTAAAAGCAGAAGGTATAAATGCACAGCAGATGTGGTAGGTGGAGAAGTTGTTCCAAAGGGAGCATAAATGTGAATAGTTGGAAGAAAGGAGGCAAAGGAAGAATGGGCTGAAAACCACTCCTGACTGGAATCTATTGATCTATTTATTTCTTCTTGCTTGATTATATTGCAGTTTATTTTGCAATGATGTAACACTCTCCAAAGTGCTGTATTAGATGTCAGAGGTGTGGCCTTGTCTACTGAATCAATGTGTGTTTCTGGTCTACCTTAGAAGCTGAGCACATATCCTTGCAATGCTGATGTCTTTACTATGATCAGGAACATACTGCTGCATAGGGGATTGGAGCCGGAGTGCCAGGCTTGGACTTGTCTCCTGCCTGCAGTGTTTAGAATGTTTTATTCTTTTCCCATCCTGATGTTTGGAACCAATAGATCATTGTCTATGAAGCCGTCTTTCTCAGAATCTAACAGCTGTGCAAGTTCCTGACTAGGCAAGAAAGGCTGCCAGTGGTAGTTTATGAAGAAAAGAAACACGTTCTTCAAGCACTTATGCACAGTGAAATTTCACTGTTAATTTTGCACACTGGTGTGTTTGTGGTTATAGTCACATTTTATTCTGTTTAGGTAAACACTGGTTGGCATGTATAGATCTCAGTTTGATTTGTGTTTCAACTGAAAATATCAGAACTTGAAACTCAAAATGCTGAGCTTGTTGAGCTTAATAGACTTATTAATAGACTTAATAGGGAAGCATGAAGAGCCTTTTGACCATGAAGGTTAAGCATATGACTGCATGATTGTGTGTACAAAATCCATCAGGAAGACTCATCTCTGTCCAGAGATAGTTAGAAAGTTTAGTTTTAACAAGGCTGAACAGCCACATAAAACTTTGTCAAGTTTAATTCCACACTTCAGCTCTGATTTTGGCACACTTCTTGCACCTTGAGTTGACACACCAAAATTCTGCATGATTTGCAAAATGTCTGTAAAAAGCATGGCTGTATGCACACTCACTTTGGTTAAGTGGTGCTTGTATGAGGGAATATGCAGCTATTCTTGTATTTACAGTCACCATTCCATTAAATGGGCTTTAGTAAAACAAAACAAAACAAGCCTGCTTGTCTGGTGGGGTATATTAAGCCCTGGAGAAGCAGAGGCTTCTTTAATATTTGCTTATAGCAGCAAGCCTGTCTCAGGGAATATTAAATGGGGAGGTACGGTAGTGAGAAGCACACTGCTTTCCTTAGTCCAAAGATGTTTTGTAAGTTCATTCTTTGTTACTGTCTATAATCCAGGAGAACTTATCTCAAGAAACAGCTGATGTCTTCCTCAGTGCCGGTTGAAATATCTTACGTTGTACTTGAACAAATTTTTTGCTTCTTTCCTGCTTTTTAGCAACTGAGTTCATTATTGTTACTGTCTCAGCTGATGGGGTGCTTAAGAATAAGCAAACAGATGCTAAACGCTTTTCTAGCACACCTTTGTATCTGGAGCATATTTCTTTTCCAGCTGAGTTGAAAGGAGCAAGTTACTGCCTGGATAACAATCTAATTATTTACCTTTCCCTCTTTTTTTTTCTTTTTCTCAGCAGGAGACTTGCCCAGTTCCAGCATGGAAGAACACAATGGCTCTGCAGAGACTCTCCCACTGAGCCAAGGGCGGAACAGTGCCATTAAGTGCGGGTGGCTGCGGAAGCAAGGAGGCTTTGTCAAGACCTGGCACACACGTTGGTTTGTCCTCAAGGGTGACCAACTTTACTATTTCAAGGACGAAGATGAAACCAAGCCCTTGGTGAGTGATGGGAGGTGAGAGAGGGAAATAAGTTAATGAAAACAGAGTTGTCTGGTGTTTAAAGAAACAAACCTTTTCATTTCTGTGACTGACTCAGTATGGCTTGAGATTTTGATAACAGTGAATACAAAACTGAGTCAGGCCTTGGCTGTTAGTGTGGTTTCCCCATTAAGCTTGGTTCTATAGCTTCCTTTTCCAAGTCAGGTTTATGATTGCATAATTTTAAATGGAGTGGAGTGTACATGAAGTTAAAGTAGCAAAAGTAAGTCAGATGGACTTGACTGAGGCAGATGAATAAGCTGTATTTGAAAAGCTACTGCTTATTTTTCTGCTTTTTAAAATGTGGAGTATCCCTACTTTGTGTCTTCCTAAATAGGAAACCCTGTAAGACTGCAGCCTGAATACTTTGCCATCTGTAATGTAGGACACACTGCTGTCTACTGCCTGGTTCTGTTGTGGTGATTTACTGCTCCTTAATGCTCAACGTGTTTTCCTGTTTATTTAGCTTTTTCACCAGCATGCCTTAGGCCATCTATCTTGAGAGTGCCATAAGTGTAGAGTAAATAATGTTGTCTCTCAGGGTAGGGGAGGCCTGAGCCTCTGTGATAATAAGTTAAGAGAGATCTTGTATTAGTACAGGAGTATTATAATTCTATGTATTAATCACATACTAGATGCTTGTGACTTCAGAAAAAGCCCTGACGTGTGTGTTACAGATATTAAAATATAACCACACTCATATTTGTTATGCCTACTAAAGTTTTGTTGGTGTACCTTTATGTGCAATTTGACAAGTTGTTCTCAGACATGTAAAGCCTTTCTAATCTAGCTTCCTGTATGGAACATGTCATGACACTTTGTCAAGCTTTACAGCGTGCATATGGTTCATGTGTTAAGAAAACTGTTCAGTCTTGAGGTATTGTTCCCAAAGAAGGTTCCTGTACTAGTTAATTTCTGAGTTTCAATTTCACAGCCTTGGTAGCTGTTTGTCCTTAAAATTATCACAGATCATATAGGTTAATAAAATAACACACTGCATATTTACAACTTGCATGTTTTTATGACTGCTTTGAATATGAAATAGCTAATAATTTGTGGCAAATCAAATGTATCTTTCACTATATATATTGTGTTTATGAAGAAGGTAAAAGCAGCCATCGAAACAAAAATGTCTATGAGCCAGAGGCTGGGTTTCCAGAATACAACTCTGCTTTCTAGCACTTGACATCTGCTAGTATGCTTGCATGCAAGGACTTCATTGCTTTTTGAGAGATGACACAGTGCTGTATTGTGTGGAACTTTGTACAGCACTATGGAGCCCAAATTACCATCTTGTCTGCCTACCACTGACCTGTGGGATGACTTCAGAAGATTCTATTGACTTCACTGCTTACCTTTTGCAAAATGGAGGTGGTGATTTTGATCTTCTCATACCTTTGATAAATAAGGTATAACTTGATTAAATAACTGAAAGTTTGTTTGAGTTTTCCATTGAGAGATGCCATGGGAAGAGGGGAGAAGTGCCAGCAGAAGTGTAACTTAAAATAGACCAATAGGTTTGGAAAATGAATGGCCTTTCCAGATTAGGATCAGTCAGTTTCTCATGTTGGTGTAGCTTTGGAATGGTGCTGAAACAAACTGCACAACTGTCAGTTCCTGAAATACGTCCTGGGTTCAATGCCATACACAGAAGTGGGTTATTTTTCCATTTAACTACGCTGAAGGATTTGCTGCATTAGAAAATCACTATGACCTTCTAGGAACCCTGTTGTTACTACTGTGGAGAGCTAAAGCAAAGAACTCCACTGATACCATGAATTTTCAGTGCATAAGTGCATAGGGATATCATTAGGAAATAGTAAGCAGTACTTATTATTAGATTAGCCATGTAATATTGGATCTGTATTTAGGATAAATACTGTTTATTCACTACTGGATTATAGAGCATGTACAAAGCACAATTGTACAATAGTTCTTTTAGACAAGAATATAATTGAAGAGAGTTAATAAGGTTTATTGTTTTTTTTTTCCCAAATGGGTTGTAGTTTTTATTCTGCTTACTGATCGGTTGTATTTGGAAAGAGGCAAAGAGTGGCGATTACTTGTCCTGAGGAATGCTCTAATTGCAGATCTTGTGTATGTATATTTGCAGAAGGTGGAAGAACGACAGCAGGAGGGGACACACAGGCCAGTGAGTTTTTGTTCACAGCCTTAATGCAAATTAGAGGAAAGCAAAATCCAGTTTCTGGTATGAAATCAGTAGGTGTCCTGAGCACCAGTCTGCTTAACATTTGGGCTTGGATTCTGTCCAGTCTGCACCAGAAGTTATGCCATGATACTTGTGTTTTTGGAAGTGACGAAGATGTGAATGGGACTGAATTACAGAAAAATTCTATTATCTGTCAGATTATTCTACAGGTGGCTGTGTATGGTGGGATTAAAGAAAAGAAAGAACATTTGTGTCTAAATCATCAGTGCATGTTTGGAATTCCTGAAGCATGCTCATTTCCTGCTAGTAATACTGGTAGCTATCACATATGCTTTAGTCAATATGTATACATCTCCTTGATGTTAGACTATTAAATTTAAAGGTCATTAATTAAGCGTGGGTATGGGGTAATGTCTCTGCCAGCCTGTTTCAGATGCCTATAGGCATCCCGAGCTAGTGAAGAACAGCAGCAGAAAAATCAGCACACAGATGTTCATCTTATAGTCAAAGTCAGTGAATTGCCATTGATTCTTTAACATCAAGCACAAGAATCTTTCCTTTGTAGTTTTACCAGTAAGAATAGCAGACATCTTTTGCTCTGATATCCTTGAAATGTCTCTGGGGATCTGGCAAAGATGGCATTTCTGTTTACTGAAGATGTGGGTATGGATAGCAAAAATCTAGTTAATTCCAAAAGAGAGAAAACCTAACAAATAAATCAGCAAGCCATGTGAAGAAATAAATTATGATGTCTGATAATTCTGCATAATTTTGACTATTTGGAAGTGATACTGGATATTGCCTTGTTAATCTTTTTACTGTCTTTGTAAGTCACCTGACTCCTGACAGCTCACATTGTGCTTTAGAAAGCTAGTGTTAGGCTAGATCTGAAGGTCAGCTATCCAAACTTGAAATGTGGGCAGCTAAAAGAAATTGGCATTTAGCATTCCCCCTTTCACAGTACAGCTGTTGTTTAAAAGCAGCCCATGAAAAATGTATTTCTTGCTTTTTTCTCCGTAGTTGACTTCTTCATCTGTTTCTGGGTTGTCATGGTCTTAACTGAAGATGGGGAGAGGAAGTCAGCACCTTCTCAGTGAGACAGCATAATCTTTCTGTAATTTCATAAGCAACAGGAGGGAGCTTCCAAGTATCATCTCCTTGCAGCTTTGCTGTTACACTCTCCTGGTGTTACTGAGGAAGTGTGTTTATGGGAACAAAACTAGGTAACCTGTAGTGATGGAGCATCATCAGTAAGAGGTTGTAAATGGGCAAGCTTATTCAGTTAAAGCAGTGTTTTAGTCTTAGGCACTTACTTAATGTCACTGCCACTCAACTTGGTTTATGGTCTTGAATTTGAGATGTTTATAGCAGAGAGATCTTAAGGAACTATGAACTAGCTTTCAAGAAACACTTGATAAAGGCCTGAAAGCAGATGATGATCTGCTATTTCAGTTTATATCCCATTCTGAACATTTGTTGCACAGTTTTTATCCTTTAGATCCTGTTAAGCTCTTAACTGTTTGGTGTAGGTAATGCTAAACAGTATTACAGAATCACAGAATCACAGAATCCCAAGGGTTGGAAGGGACCTCAAAAGATCATCTAGTCCAACCCCCCTGCA